>PVJS01007610.1:0-55549 GCA_004027185.1 Glis glis | reverse complement strand
TGTGTGTGTGTGTTTGGGGGGAGGGGTCACTATTCTTCCTCCATCAAGCTTCTGTGTTGAAGATAGTCTAAATCATCCCTCAGTACTAGCTTCCCCCTTTTTCCTCCCCTCTCCCTTCTCCTTGCTCTTATTCTCATCATTATTAATGCAGGCAACTGTCAATAAATAAAGGATTCCTGTACACCAGGCTTCAGGTGCCTGTGCACAAGCCCTCAGAGATATGGCCTTCCTATCCACGCTCCATTGGATTTAGGGGTACGCTAGAGCTGGCTCCTACCAGCTTGCAAGAGCTGATGGTTAAATTTCTAGAAATCCAGCAAGCTGGTTGTTAAACCGATCTGTTACTAAAAATAAAATTATATAAACTTGCAATTAAATACAATACATTAAAAACAAAGGTAATAAACACCATAAAGTCATTAAATATTTACCAGAGCACTGCTGGAAGTACTATTATCCTTATTTTATGGATGAAGTAACTGAAGTTTTAAATAAAGCCCATGTCACACAGCTGGGAAGAGACAAAGCCGAGAGGCAGATCCAGGTCCAGCTATCTCTAAGACCCTAGCCCAAGCTACCTGCTCTTTCCTCTGACTGCTGCTTGCTGTAATTTGGTCCCATTCCCCTCATGGTGGTGGTGGTGGTGGTGGCTGAGAGACTTAGTTCTACTAGGTCTTGATCTGGCTGGTGGGAGAAACTGATGCTGCCACCACCACGGGGAACCATGGCCACAGTCTGGTTGCATCTTCTACCTGTGATAAGAAGCCGGGCGTGGTGGCGCACGCTTGTAATCCCAGTACTTTGGGAGGCGGAGACCTGAGGATCCGGGTTCGTGGCCAGCCTCAGCTCGCGCATGCGCGTGCGCGCGGGCGAGCGTTCTCTCTCTCTCTCTCTCTCTCTCTCTCTCTCTCTCTCTCCCCCTGTCTCTCTCTCTCTCTCTCTACCTAGTGAGGCCCTCCGCAGCTTTGTGAGACCCGGTTTCAAAATAAAAGTATAAAAAATAGGGCCGGGGGTGTAGCGTGGAGGTAGAACGCCCCTGCGTTCAATCCCCGGTACTGTAAAAAAAAAAAAATGATAAGAAAATGTGGCTAGAGTCAGAGTACACCCACTGCTGTGCCAGGAAAGAGGGCGATGGGCATCTCTCCTAGTTATAAGCATCCACTCATTTCTCTTGCACCTCTACCACCCGCTGGGCAATAAGACCCCAGAAAGGTTTAGGGCCACAGAGCCTCCTTCTTAGGGAGGAAGTTGACCCACAAGGACAAAGGGCACGCTCCAACTCTTTGATAAAGAACAAGAACAAGCGAAGACTATCTCCAGGGGCCATGGGGATGTTAAGAGAAAGGGAAAGAGGAGGTACTTGGTGCTTCTTCAGTGAAAAGCTTCAGATCCATAAATATATCCACCGGAATGCAGGACAAAACATAATGTATAAAAGATTGAATAGAAGATATATTATGCTATTGCATAGCAATCCTGTCTGCAGGAATTTATAGCTTCGATATATTCCCCATTAAAAGTGGTTCAGCTAGCTGGAGGAGAAGCTCAATTCATCTCGCATCTGTTGCAAGCCATCAATATTATGGTTTACCCATTTAAACTGGAAATGGGACCAAATATTTGGGCGATTTATAATAAAAAATATAAAAATCTTTGTATTGGTGTTCATCTCCTAACTTCTTCGGTTTAATCAGAAGTTTGTTTACATAGAGCTCAGAGAAAATTTCTCACCTGTGAAATTGCTAGGATCAGAGAGGCAGCAGGGAGGAAGAATACAGAATCTCAGGTTTCTTGTCTGTAAGAGCTGGGTGTGTCCCAGTTGCTCTTGGTGATCATAGCTCCAGTGAAGACCCTTCGTCCACAGCAAAGGCAAGAGGGGCCTTTCCACTTGGGAGAGCATTGAGCTCAAGTTAAGGAGGGATGGGCCAGCTGGAAGTTGGAAACAGGTGTGCATTTGGAGCCAGCAGCACCAACGTGCAATTAGCGGGTGCTGGCAGAGTCCACCCACACTGGGCTTATGTTCATGGGTGAAACGCCAGCCCCAGGGCTCTGTCTATGACAGTGGTGTTGACATCCTTGGGGGTGGAGCATGGTGATCATATTACCAGAATTCCCATGGCTTAGAATATTTACCCTCAATGGAGGCACTGCTGTCTCCCTAGGCATAATTAAAAATTTTGTAGCCAGGCGTGGTGGCGCACGCTTGTAATCCCAGTACTTTGGGAGGCGGAGACTGGAGGATCCGGGTTCGCGACCAGCCTCGGCTCTCACTCTCTCTCCCTGTCTCTCTCTCTCTTTCTCTCTCTCTCCTTAGTGAGGCCCTCCGCAACTTCGTGAGACCCGGTTTCAAAACAAAGCATAAAAAAATAGGGCCGGGGGCGTAGCGTGGAGGTAGAACGCCCCAGCGTTCAATCCCCGGTACCGCAAAAAAAAAAAAAAATTGTAAGGGGATTTTTTTGTTATCACAACATGGCACAAGGCTGCCATGCCTGGTACAGTCCTACACAGTGAGAAATCATGTCTTAGCAATTTTCCCAGAACAACTCTCCCCAGTGCCCTCTCCCTGACTCTTGTATCCTTAGCTTTGGCCTCAGTTACCAATATTCTCCTTAGACCCCCTCCTTGTTTTTGAGTCCCTTTGATCTATTTCACCTGGCCCTGGTTCTCAGCTCTGGAGTTTTGACTCTGAGCACCTGAGTTCCAGGGCACCCAGAGTCCCGACCGAGGGAGGGTCCCACTGTCAGCTTGGGGTGTCTGGAATCCATATGGCCCCAAGAGTCCCTTCCCTGGGAGGGGATGGAAATAAAGACTAATCTCTGTACACATTTGTGCCTTGGCTTCATTTATATTCATTCTGGAAGCCCCTACCCCGGCGGCAGCACCTTCCTGCTGATGGCCTCTCGTCAGATGGTCATAGGCAGAGGACCCCTGCTCTATGGCCGTGGGCTCCGCACTGTGGCCCGGAAGCTCCTGCAGCCCTGAGCTCGCAGGGTGGAGAAGGGTCACCCAGTTCAGCATTTGCCCTCCTTGCGTCTCCCTCTTTGAGATACTCAGAGTGTCATTCTGCCCTTTCCATATGTGCCAAGGGCTTTCGGCGCTATTTTTAAAAGCCTACTGCACTTACTATCTGTGCCACTCGTTTGAGCGGTTAATCATCACTGTCTGAAAGAGTCACCTCCTGACAGCGCAGTGTTCAGAGAAGTGCTGCGGTCCAGTGGAGAAGCAGGGCAGTCAGCGGGCCTGGGCAGGAGGGTCTCTGGCCATTACAACCAGAGCCTTGGACAGAGGGAGAGTGGGGCAGATGAGCACGTAGACCCCACAGCAGGGTCTGAGATGCGGAGGATGCATGTGCCCAGCAGCTAGGTGTTGGCATCAGCTTGGCTGTGGCAAGTCCTAGATAAGTCCCTTGGCCTCTCTGAGTCTCATTCTCCACATCTATGCAGAACAGCCGTGCTTTTAGGGCAGTCATGGACGGTTGGCTCACATGTTCTCCCAGGAGGGGATAGGATTGGAAATACACCGTTGCTTTTTCTGTTTACACTTACAGTTCCCTGGCTAGTAAGATTAAGATAAAGATTCCTGCTCGGGTGTGACCAAGCTTTCCCTCTTAGTTCAGCTGCTCAGAAGCAGGACCTATTTTATTTTTCTACTCCTACTCCCTGCAATGGGCTGCCTGGTTCCCTGCTCAGGGTCTGCCTGCTTGTGTAGAACAGGGGACCTTATTCCTGTTGCTGTGGTGCTCCGGAGGGCTGGCTAAGGAAGGGTTTGCTGAAAGGAGCTGCTTCTGGGTAAGAATAACTCACAGGAGGCCTCTTCATGGTCACAGGTCCAAGTCCAGTGTAGCCAGACCATTAATAAAGCTGCTACTCTGACTTGCCATGGCTTCATTTCTCAACTGGCCAGAGTCTAGAAATGGGAGCCATTATCCCTCAATGTACACTAACCTGGCAGGATGGTTGCATGGGTTAAATAAAGTATCTTAAACAATCCCTTCCATAAATGGCAGCCATTATTTAAATACATGGACAAACCGAGTGTCTTTAAGAGGTGACTGGGTTAACCATCTGGTTGTAGACCCTGCTTTCCAAGTTGATCTCTGGAGTGCTTTATGTTCCGAGTGCAAATAGTTACCATCTCTTATTTTCTTAAAGCTGTTTCCATTGCAGGGTGTGCAATTTATTATTTTATACATAACAAATGGGCAGCATTTATGGAGTGATTATATGTGCTAGGCATTTCCCAGATGACACAACTGGAGCACAGGAAGGCTGTGCAATTTTCTCCAGATTGCCAGGCTAGAGAGAGACAAAACTGATAACCAAATTGAGATGGGTGGGCTCTAGTATTGGTGCTCTAAATTATTCTGCTGTTATCATGGACTGCATATTAAAGACCCCCAAGGTTCTGAGAGATTATTTAAGATGCCCAGGATCTCCAAGGTAACAAGTGGTAGAGCCAGGATTTGAATTTAGATCTCATTGACACCAAAGCTTGGCGGTACCTGGTGCCAGCCTACCCTTCCCTCGTAGCCTGTGTTCATCCTGATGCACAGCAGGGAGCCTCCAGTCCTGGCCTCTCCTTTCTCTCTGTCCTGCCATGCAATCCTGTGCCTGCTAGGGCCCACCCACATCTCTCTCCTTGGAAACTTAAAGACTCTGCTTTCTGGATGACAGGACAAAGGAAAGAAGAAAGGGTTTTCAGTTTTTAAGCCAATAGCCAATATTTCCTGTCCCCTGGCGGTCCCTATGTCCCCCTCCCATGCAGATGGAAACGAACTAGAAACTTAGCTCCCGGAGACTACATGCAGCGTATTTTCTCCCCATTAACTGGTTATTGGCACTTTCAGCCAGTAGGAGATTTAAGTATTTACTGGATTTCTCTTCTGCAACTTCCCTGGAGAAAGCCTGCACTGTAGTCCGATCCTAAGCTTGGCCCATCTGGGGGAAGTGAAGCAGTGGATGGAGGTGAACACGCAGGAAATGAAGATGAATGGCTCACCTGCTCCAGCAGCAGGGAGGAGCCGGTGAGGCGGGGTCGGTGCCAAGAGCCCTCTCTGCAGCTTGTGGTAGCTTCAAGGTTGGGTTTTTGACTTTAATAGAGTGCAGCTTGTGCAAAACGCGTGTATCCATATGCTTCTGTTCCCGTGCACCTGTGTGCTGACAATGAAGGTCAGCTTGCACCCATGTACAAACATGTCTATAAACAGGCCATGCTGGGTGTGGGCCCAGACCTCTGCAACTTCAAATATGTACTGCACAGGAGGCACGTGGCTGGTTGCACCAGGACTTGATTTCTTCACCTGTCATTGCTGCTGCGAGATCCTTGCACCCTGAGCCTCCTGATGCTTTGTGGGGGGAACTGGAGATGGGCTGAGAGTCTGGGATAGAATCTTTAGTGAAGGTGTGCAGAGGAATTCAGTTCTGGAAATCTCTTTGTTCTCCTGCTTATTGAATCTGTTTTTAGCTCTGCTCGCTCGTGGAATCACAAGGCTCAAAGAGAAACCTGTGAGGATGCTCTTACCATTTTTCTGAAGCATGAAGTGCCTCCACCTGGCCCTGGCCACCCCCTGACCATTCACCCACAGTGAAATGATGCCGGCCAGGTACTGTCCCTGTCTTCCTGCATGCCATTCCCACACCCAGAAAGCTTTTCTCCCTCCTCGCCCCCAGTCCAAATACTAGTTACTTTGCCATGAAGATCTTAGTTTAAGGCGTCTCCCCCTGGAGTTTTGTCTGACACCTCCAAGTCTACTGATCTTTTCCTTCTTGAATTTATTGGTCACTACTGTTGAGACTTCCAAATACTATAGTATTTGCTTCTTGTTTCAGTGTACAGGTAAGTCCTGTCTACAGAGAATGAGGGAAGATACTTCAAAGAACAGTTAATGAGACAGAAGAAACTTCACAGTGATGAAACCTGGGAAACACTACCTCAGCCCCAGGATCAAGGTCAACATCAACAGGGAGAAGTCATGTCAGCAGTGTGTACCCTTGATATGAAGGGGCGAGCATGGTTCTTCAGCGTATGATCTTCCTCCCCCCAACTCATAACTTAGTCTGGTCATGAGAAGATCATGAGAAGAACATCCAAAATACCTGACCAGTATTTTTCAGAACTGTCAAGGGCACCAAAAATAAGGGAGGTGTGAGGAACTGTCATAGCTGAGGAGTGCCTAAGGTGACATGTGAGACAAACCACAATGTGGTCTCCTAAATGGGATCCTAAGCCAGAAAAAGGACATTAGGTAAAAACCAATGCAATCTGAATAAAGTGAGGACTTTGGTTAATAGTAATGTATCAATGTTGGTTCATTAGTTATGACTAATGTACTGTAAGACTTTAATAATAGAGGAAACTCGATGCAGGGTAAATGGGAACACTGTACTATCTTTCCTACATTGCTGTAAATTTGAAACTATTCTAAAGAGGAAAAAAGCTTATTAAAAAAACATACAGAGAAAAGGATTCTGAAAGAAGAAAATATTTGTTAAGCCGTGGACAGAATAAAAGTCCCACCAAATGAAATACGTCTGGAAAAGAAAGAAAGAACAAACCACCAACTCAACTAATGATTATGGGGGACCCAGAATGTGTGAGCTACTGTCCTGTTAACACCTCTTATTTTACTGAACCCCCCCAAACATCCTCCAAAGTGGATATCAAGATTTTGTCTTTCTTTTTTCTCCTTCTTTTTCTTTCTTTCTTTTAAATAGATGGAATAATAGACTTAAAGAAGTAGTGACTTGGCCAAAACTTCTAGTATGAGGGGTAAAGCCAGGATTCTAGCTCAGATCTGAACATTCTAAACCCAGACTTTTCCCTACCCCTGCAAAACACATTTGGCTCTGAATCTTTACCTTCATGTCTTCCTCAACAGCCAAAACCATGCCTTGGAGTTTTCCCAATCCTCTCATTATTAGTCTTCCACATTATTGGACACTTAATCTGTGCCAAGTTAATACTGCTGATTAAAGGAGATGAAATATATTTTAAAACCTAGTATATTACAGGCCCTCAGGGGAATAAAAGGTTTTTGTTTTCTGTTTATGTATTTTAAAAACAATGGAAATGAGCTAAAGAGGCTTCCTCTCATGTTGAGGAACTTGGCCTCAGATCAGCTTCCTATCTGCTACAGCCTGAATATTTATGTACCACTCCTGCCCTGCCAAATTCAATTGTTGAAACCCAATTCCCAAAGCAACAGTATTAAGATGTGGGGCTCTTAGGAGGTGTCTAAGTCATGAAGGTGAAAGCCTCATAAATTGGATTAATGCCTTTATAAAAGAGACCAAGGGAGCCTGTTGGCCCCTTTCAGCAGAAGGCACCCTCCGTGAGAAATGAGTTCTCATCAGACACCGAATCTGCAGGTCCCTGGCCTTGATTTTCCAATCTCCATAACAGTGAGAAATACATTTCTATTGTTTACAAGTTACATTGGTTGTGATAGTTTGTTATACCAGCTCAGATAGACTAAAACACTGCTCAAACTTGATAGTTAAAATTCTGTCCAACACCCTTTTGCTTTCAAATTGTCTTGTGAATATATACCAGGCCTCGACAATGGTATTCTAGACTTCCTGAGAGCAGGACCCAGATATTTCTTCTTCCCTGTCCCCCTCCGAAGGCCTGGTACAGTTCAGTGTGTGCCACAGGGCTCATTTTATGCATTAGCCTGCTGGTGAGACCTTGGAACAGATGGTGTACCAGTGATTCTATTGACAATATTTAACGTTGGGCATAGCACAGACACCAACCAATCAAAATGGACATTGCTCTTAAAGACAAAAGAAGGAGAAGTCCTTGCAGCTGCTGGCTGAGTGCCAGGCATAGGTTCTCTGAGGTTATCTGAGCACACAAGAGTGCCAGAGACTAGGTGGCTTATCAACAACAGGAATGTATTTCTTTCAGTTTTAGAGGCTGGAGTGCAAGACCGAGGTACCAGCAGATTCAGTGTCTGGTGTGGGTTTGTTTCTTCACAGAAGGCTCCTTCTCATTCACACGGCAGAAAGGGCCAAGGAGGTCTCTGGGGCCTCTTTTTATAATGGCACCAGTCCCATTCATGAGGACTCCAACCTCCTCAAGGCCCCATGCCCTAGTTCTATCACCTTGAGGCTGTGGATTCCAACATATGAATTTGGCAGAGCAGTGTGGACACAAGCATTCAGTTCCTAGCAGGAGCCTTGGCCTGGAGGGTCAAGCCTGAGAGAGTCACCCCCTTGACCTTTGCCCTCTGGTTACAGCCAACCAATGGCAAGGCTCTGGTGATATGGAGCTAGTGCAGACTTGGAAGTCAGACAGATGTAGTCTGAGTTCCACTTGTAAAATTTCGGATGCCTCCCTTGGTGCCACCATGCTAAGTGCCATCAACAGCGACACAGAAGGTTGATCGAATGCCTGGTTTCTTCACTAGAGGGTGGCTGGAAAGTAAGAGTATGAAAAGGTGAAATAAAGTGAGCTTCAGAGCCACAGGGATACACACTTTACTTGTGTCAGGCACGTCTGAGTTTTCTTGCTAGAAACACGTGGCAATAGCATCTCGAAGGGCAGTGAGGAGAATTAGCTGAGAGTCGGTACATGATTTGCCTACTGTATCACGTGTGAGTGAAATGTCTCGCAAACAGTAGATGCTCAGCTTTTCTGATGGGGTGGAATCTGCAGACCCCTCAGGGCTCCAGGGCCCTGCCTCCCTTTCTCAGGTGGGGGCAGCCCTCTGCTCTCCGTGGATCTAATGCCTGTCTGTTCCCCCTTGTTAGCTGTATAGACCTAAGAGAAGGGTGACCTGAAGGACAATGGTGGACTCTTAGCAGAGAAGGATAGTTACTGGAAATGAAGATACACTTCCCTCCTTCCTTCCCTCCCTCCCTCCCTCCTTTCCTCCCTCCCTTCCTCCCTCCCTCCCTCCCTTCCTTCCTTTTTTTCTTTCTTTCTTTCTTTCTTTCTTTCTTTCTTTCTTTCTTTCTTTCTCTTTCCTTTGGTGTGGGAGATTGAACCTAGGGCATTCTACCTCTGAGCTATATCTCCAGCCCTATTTTTTTTTTTGCTAAATTATTATTTATTTATTTATTTATTTTTGTGCATTGTAAATTGTAATTATACATTTTGATATATGTCAGGGTATGAACATCATACATGCACACATTGCACATTTAGCCCTCCCTCCAATCTTTATTTTTTGTTTCAAAACAGGGTCTCACTAAGTTGCTGAGGGCCTCACTTGCTGAGGCTGGCCGTGAACCTGCGATCCTCCTGTCTCAGCCCCACCAAGTACTGGGATTACAGGCCTGTGCCACCACGCCCAGCTTGAAGATACCATTTCTGATTCTTAAAATGCCATGTCCCAACTAGGAAGGGTTGCTTTGGCCTTCTTCCCTTCTCACCCTCCTCCTGCAATGGCAGTAACTACAAGTTCTAAAAGAGACAACTTGGACCAGCTCCTCATCTAACAGAAGGTGACATCGAGGACCAGGAGGGAGAGCATCCTGCCCCAATTCAAGTAGCCAGAACCAACCCTCCTCCTCCCCACCCCCTTGTACTTTCTCCATTGATGCCCACCCACCTCCCTCCTCTTCTTGGCATTAGATGTGGGTTAAATTGATTTTAACAAGATGTCAAGTGGGGTTCTCCTATTGTCCAGGAATTGTGGCCAAGGCCCATGGCTGAGCACAAACAGCACGGAGTTCCTCCCTCCTGTGGAAGGGCCAGCAGGATCCTGCAGGGCTTGTGGTGGGAAGCTGGGGAGCTCTGGGCACTGCTCTACCTACACCCCCCTCATGGACACAGAGAGAGGGGGGAGAAAGAAGCTGACTCTTGGGGAAGGGGAGGCGAAGGCTTTCTTTGCTCAGAGCCAAGGTGGGGAAGCTCTGGGAGAATCGTTCATGAAGACAGGGTCCTGGCAAGGAGCAGATGGTCATTTTGTGTACGGGTGGCATCTGCCTATCCTGCAGGCTGCCTACCCTGTCCCAGACAGACACAGAATGAAGGAGAAATGGTGGAGAGAGTGCATCTCCACTCTGCTAAGGCTGAGAGCTCCCCTGTACTTCTTCACCCAAGAAAGGGGTGATCAGGGCTGGGAGACCTGCTGCAGAAGCTACGAAGGTAGGGTAGGATAGAGGTTAGCCAAAGATGGACTCTCTGCCCTGTGCTGGGGAAGTCCTACAGCACTACACATGCGCCCTGAGAGCTAGCAATGCAATGGCTGCCACACAGAGGGCAGCAGAACCAGAGAAGGGGTATGGTAATCACAGGAAAGAGGTCTGCCACCGGGCAGGAGGCTAGGGAAGGTGTCTCTACTCACTACCCCTGGAACAGTGGTGCGGAGAAGGAAAGGAGGGGGCACTGGGAGCCAAGCCTCACCAGGGTTGCCAGATAAAAACAGGAGGCCCAGTTCGAGTTGAGTTGCAGATAAACAATCAATACTTTTCAGGATAAGTATGTCCCAAATATTACCTGGGTCATACTTATCCTAAAAAAACTATACTTGGATATTTTCATTCCAAATTTCTCTGAAATTAAAATTCAACCCGGGTCCCTATATTTGTGTTTGCTAAATTTGCTAACACAACCCTCAACAATTTTGTCCCCAACACAAATGCACACACATGTTCACACACCCCAGGCTGTTGTAGCCCTAGGCGGGAGCTTTTTCTCTTTCTTTTTTTTTTTTAAATTTTTTCAGTACTGGGGATTGAATTCAGGGGCACTCTACTACTGAGCTACATCCTCAGCTCCCCCTTTGCATAAAATTTTGAGACGGGGTCTTGCCCAATTACCCAGACTGGCCTTCAACCTGCAATCCTGCTGCCTCAGCCTCCCGAGTAGCTGGGATCATAAGCATGTGCCACTGAGCCTGGCTGCCCTAGGAGGGGAGCTTTGATCTGAGTTTGAGACTGAGTCTTAAGGCCCCCTCTGGAACTGTTCTAATAAACCAAAGAGTCTGGCAAGTTATGGGACTGGGCCGAGAAGTCATTAAGGAAGCTGCTGCACAGTGAGAATGTTGGGGTTTCAAGAGAGCACAGCTGGGGGCATTTATTAGCAAAATAAAACTCTTTGCTAGTTATGCCCTGAGGGTTGACCAGCTACTCTGTCTTACAGACTGACCTCTCTTTTCACAGCCCTCAAGGCCCCTTGTAAAGGTGCCTTTACCTCCTCTGTCTGCGGCCTCATCACCCTATAGTCCCTGACCCCGCCACGGATGAAATTAGCTTCCCCCCTGTGGGACAGAGGCCCTCTACAGGTTTCTACCTATTCCTTGCACAGCTGAAATGCCCCACACTTCCCTTAGAGCAGGGGCTGGGGCTGCAGAAGAGGGACCTGAAGTAGCCAAAGCCACCCTCGGCTGATGGGACCATCTAGCTCTTGATTAACCTTATTCAAGGCTTTAATAGTATAAATATGAAACTCGCAGGCGTGCCTTCCTGACTCCGAACCTCCTCCGCCTCCCTCCTCCCTCTCTCCTCTGCCTCTTGGTGCTAACCTCTCCCTGACACCTGGGCCAGCTCTGCACTGGGCCCTGCTCTCCCCAATGCCACCTCCGCCACTCTCTGCCCTCAGCACTCACGTCCTCTTTATCCCACCAGGCTGCTCCATCCTCTGGTGCTCAGCCTCTGTGAGCAGGCTATTCCAGGAACTAGAAAGACGCCCTCTCTGCTGGAGCTCCTGTCTGGCCACCCAGCCTTTCTGCCCCAACACACAAGTACATATTTTTGTCCCACTGATGTCCTGCCAAAGCAGGTCTCTGGATGCAGGACTGAGCCTTGATGACATCACCTCTGTGCCAGCACCACTTATCAATCATTCCTTTCACTGGGCATTTGGTAATTATCAATGGGCTATCAGATGCTGGGAGATTGATTGACAGAGGGCAGGTGTCTGGGCAGGCAGCAGGGCAGAGCTCAACAGGGGGCTGGGTCCAGAGGGGCTGGGCTGGGAACTGGAGCAGGTGCGAGCCTCCAGCTGGGGAAGGCAAGAGGCTTTCCTGGGCAGAGGAAACCCTGCAGGGCACAGGGAAGGTGTCTGTACGGGTGGGGTGTCCAGCGAGGAGGAGCTGGAGACAGAGAGGAAGAGCCAAAGCACAGGTGAAGAGGGAAGGAGGCATCCTGGGAAAGATGAGTGTATGGGGAAAACAGAGCGAAGAGAGTAGAGAGGAGAGGAAGGTAGAAGGGTGGGAAAAAGGGAGTGGGTGGGAAAGAGGAAAACCCAGTGGAAATCGCTGCATGTTCAGAAAGCAGAGGTAATTTAGTCCTGCAGGGTATCTAGAAGGGAGAACATGCGGGAAATGGCCCCAGACTGTGTAGAGCACACGTGGCGCCATCCTATCAAAGCGGCACACATCACTGACTTCCTCATCCAGAGCCATCGCAGGGGGCACACACGGTCCTCCCAGCTCTCCCACCCCCAGACCCAGCCAGCTGGCACCATAGAGGCTGCCTCATGTTCCCTGTGAGGAAGCACAAAGACGCAGCTCTTACCCTATTCCTACAGACCCGCTCGTCTTTCCAGGGCAGGCTCTGGAGCTGCAGGCAAACGGCCCAGAGGTGTCTCCTCCTGCACTGGGGTTTGTGTCTTGGTGTCTGCAGGGCAGTACCAGACCAACCAGAGGCGGCCCAGAGCCTCAAAGCCACACGAAGGAGGGTGGGGCAATGGAGACCTGCAAAGGGCAGACTGGAAGTGACTGTGTTGGGGCAGCTGAGGGTGTTGGGGCGGGTCAGCGTGATGGTTATCACCTGCCAGCTGCCTCCTTTACCCAGGGCTACTGCTGAGCCCACAGAGGGCCAAGCTTACTGATACCGCCCGGGTTATCTTGCTCCACAGGTGTTTCTGCTCCCACGTTTGGAGCTTCTGGGGCGAGGAGACTTGGAATGTGAGTCTTTTCCCTCCATCCAGTTAAGTCTCAGAGTGTTTGAGCACAAAACCCTTGTCCCTTCCATCTCCTCCACCCTGAAGGAGTGGGCATCATAAGGTTATGTTGATTGTACTGTGGTAATGATTGATGACGATGGTGGTGGTGATAGGAATGAGCTGCCATTTTGGGGGGATTTACCATTTGCTAATTGCTTTGTATGTAGGAATCCAGATAATGATGTTTCTACTGCTATATAATTATAAATATAGTTATAAATATTGCATACACTCACATGTGTGCACACACTGTGTATATATATATACAGTGAGGCACTGGAGGGATTGAGCGTCTAAGCCAGGGTCACACACTAGAAAGGGGGATGCCCTGATAAAATATGAGTAGCATCCACACAGAAAAAGCTGCAGTGACCAAGGTTCCCTTCATCTTGTGCTGTCACACACATCCCTCCGGCCTGGCTGCCCTGGGCACCCAGATGATGAGATGTGCTCTCATGGGGCCACCAGGAAGCAAACTCTGGCACCATTCTGCTGGGCCTGGTAGCAGCACATCCTGTCACCCTAGCTGGAGTTCAGGCTCTCGGTCTCCTTACCTGGGAAGAAAAGAACTTTGATGTAACAGGATTTAACTCAAGGTTGGTAGGATAAAAGAGAAAAAAACAAGTGGCTGGTGCAGAGCCCAGGTCAGTGAATACCACAGTGACAGGGACAGATGGGTAGACAGATAGATACCTGGGTCCTAGGGAGGGGCCTACCTCTTTAGCGCACCCTGCTGGATGGCTGTGCAATAGCTCCTCCTCCCCCTTCCTAGGAGAGCTGGATAGTGGGTGTTCAGGTACCATCCTTTCCACCCCATCATATACTTCAGGAGTTCACAGCTCCACTCCATCCCAGGTGCAGATGATAGATTTTGGTGAGATACCACTTCTATGTGTGTGTGTGTGTGTGTGTGTGTGTGTGTGTGTGTCACAGAGAGAGAGAGAGAGAGAGAGAGAGACATCCCCAGCTGATGAGAGGTGATAAGAGGTGCAATATTGGAGAGCTCTTAGAGAAGGTTTATGTTCAGGTACCATCCTTTCCACCCAATCATATAATTCAGGAGTTCAAAGAAAGCCTCACTCCATCCCAGGTACAGATGATAGATTTTGGTGAGATACCACTTCTACGTGTGTGTGTGTGTGTGTGTGTGTGTGTGTGTGTGTGTGTGTGTGAGAGAGAGAGAGAGAGAGAGACAGACAGACAGACAGACAGAGAAGCATCCCCAGCTGATGAGAGATGCAATATTGGAGAGCTCTTAGAGAAGGTTTACTGATTTTTAAAAGATGCTAAGAATGAGTAGGTTCCATTTTTGCCTCTATAAGTGACACATGGAGACCTGGTGTCCTGTGTGACTCTGAGGGGAGAAATCTTAGAAAAGATACCCACATCTTGAGTATCTTGAAAATGGCAGAGTCTTCAAAACAAAACCAAATACAAACTGGTCCTTGTGAAGCTGACGGAGACACCCACCTCTGAATCTCTTGTTACACGAGATTGTAAAAATTAAGGTTATTTAAATGAGTTGAGGTGTGTGGTTTTGTATTGTTTTATTGTTTTCAATGGGTACCTCCTGGCCGGCTGATCAATTGGTCTGAACCAGTACTCATCAAATGCATACATGCCGGGGGATTCTCCTCCTCCTCCTCCCCCCCTCCTCTTCCTTCTCCTTCTCCTCCTCCCCCCTTCCTCTTCCTTTTCCTTCTTCTCCTCCTCCTCCTCCTCCTCCTCCTCCTCCTCCTCCTCCTCTTATTCCTATTCTTATTATTTTCCTTCTTGATACTGGGGATTGAACCCAGGAACGTTTATCTCTGAGCTACACCCCCTACTCTTTTTATTTTGAAATAGGGTCTTGCTAAGTTGCTGAGAATCTTGCTATGTTGCTGAGGCTGACCTAGAACCTGCGATCCACCTATCTCAGCCTCCCAAGAACTATGATTACAGGCATGCACCACCACACCTAGCTTCTGGAGGAATCTTCAGAGTTCTCTGGGGTGAATGGGGAGGAAGCTGGTGTGAGACGAGGGAGCACAGAGCCACCCACCCTGGCCCTTCTCTGCAGTATTTGCAAGCAGTTCCTCTTCCATTTAGTATCACAGTTCAAAGTTAAGGAACAACAAAATCTGTGGCTTTTTGAATGTCCGTGCCTGTGCTTTCTTGAACAGGAGGATGGCAAGATTGCTTTCTCTTGAGAAAACACCAGAAGAAATTTCTCTACTCTCAGGCCTCAGAGCAGTCCTGGAAGAAATGCTTTGCAGGTCCCCTCCCTCTTCCCTGTGGTTTGACTCCTCCCAAACCCACCCAGTTTCACCTTCTCCCTGCCCCTACTCTCAAACCCTGAGCAAGCAGCCCCAGATCTCCTGGGAAATGTGCAGTAGGTGCCTTTCATCTGTGACTTGGTAACCCTGCTGTAAGTTCTCTAGGACCCTGCCTTAAAAACCTAGATGCCTGGTTCATTGTGAGTAAGACAATTGGGCAGCCATGGGGACACAGAGCCCAGGGTGCTGAACTGTGGTCCAAGAGGAGTTTAGGGCCTCCTCCTGCAGCTGGGGGTGGCTTTCTCAGGAATATGCACTATGTTAAAGTGGGGTGGAGGAGAGCTGGACTTGAACTCAAAGGTCCTTTACTCTAACTCTCAGATACTCAGAAGAGAAAGCTAAGGACAAAAGGGAGAGACACTTTCCCAAGCTCCATGGATATACACCCAATGCCCTGGCCAAATTAAGCTACTTACTGTCCCACACATGGTCCCCACCCCCTTCCTGCCTTCTTGTCCCTCCTCGTGCTTTGCTCTCATCTGTGAAATGGATGTCTGGATGTCTCCTCTGCAGATCCATTGGGAAGACTGGCTGAGTACAGACTCAGCACTCCTGGTTCAGACTCCTGCACAGGGCTGGGCGTGTGCAGCATGTGCTTGATGAATGGTTGTTTTGCTTCACTTCCCTCGAGAGGCACTTCATGGGAGCTGGAAAGCACAGGCTCTAGAAGCAAACTCCAGCTCTCCTGCTTGCTCCCTGGGTGGCCTTGGCTTCCTCAAGTTGTGCTGGACCACAACATTCAAGAACAGGGACTGAGCCACTGACTCCCATTACAACAGCTGTGCTCCTGGACCAGGGAGTACTTTGAGTCACAACTTAATGACAACAACAACAATAAAATCTAAAAACCAATTCTACAGAGAAAGGAAGAAAAGATAATAGGGTTTTGCCATTTTAAGAGGATGCATAGAGGGAGGGAATCAAGAAAGAAGCTTGGAGTAGGGAAGGCAAATTTCACCATTCTGCTGCCAACTGAGCCCATCTCTCAGCAAGATCACTGAGCATCCTTTGTATCCATCACTGCTATCAAAGAGCCATTATTAAGTGACTATTGTGTATCAAGGCAGTGCAATGGGAATGGCCCAGTAATTGAGCGTGAGAAGCAAAGAATGTAGGCATGAGAGGGAGATGGATAGCTAATGCCAGATGCAAGTTCTGGTACCAGGTGGAAGTGAGACAGATCAATTGCAATAGGGGCAGATGAAAAAGGCTTAGCACCTGGCCCCCATATCCTCTCAGAGGGAACAGGGTTTACAATTTGCTGGAAACTGTAAAGCCCAGTTTTCAAACTACATCAAGGCATCCTCACTGAAGGAGGGAGCTAAAGAGCTTCTAGGAGAGATGAGGCTCAGATAGTCAACCTGTAGGCAGTCAGCCTTGGGCACCCTCCTGAGTTTCTTGCAGGTTGTGGGGCTCTTACCACTGGGTGGAGACTTGTACCAGGATCCTGGGACCAGGTCTGAGAGGTAGGCAAAGGCTAATTGGAGTCTCAAAGAAATCTGTAAGGACAAGGCAATGTGTCTTGGTCAACATTCTTACTACTATAATCCAAAGCAATTGATCACACAACTTAGAGAAAGGAAGATTTATTTGATCACAGTTTTTGGATATTTTGGGGTTCGGTCCATATGAGATTGGCATCTGTGAAGCTCAGAGCATGATGGTAGGAAGCAGAGAGAGAAAGAGAGCAAGGGATCTGCTGTCACATCAAGGAGGCCAGAAGCAAGTCAGAGCAAGCAAGGGGATCAAGAACCATATATAATTCCCAAGGCCACACCCCCAGGGACCCACCTTCTCCAGCCACACCCTATCTGTCTTGGTTACCACCCAGTAAATCTATTACATTGGATTTATCCACTCATGAGATTACAACCCTTATCAATTAATTACATAAACTCTGAACATTAATACATGAGCTCTTCAGGGTACATTCTATATCTAATCACAAGACAGTTATCACAACAGGGACTTGGCATAGGGATCAATGCAGAATCTAGAGGCAGGACCTGATGTGCAGGTTTGCGTTCGGGGTTGCTATCATTTAGGAGGAAGGGCTAATGTCTCAGCATTGGGGCACTGTTTCCTCTTAGCAGTGAGTGTGAATGGCCACTATCCCTAAGGTGCCTGCTTCATTGTCAGTCTTGAGGTGCTGGAGCAGCTCTGAGCTTGCAGCAAGAATTCTTAGACATTGACAGCTGCAGAGGCTGGGTCCCAGAAGAACCCACCTGAAGAACATCTCCTTCCCACAGAGCATCCACTAGCCAGGTAATGGGCACAGAGACACCCTCAAAGGCCAGGTATGCTTAAGTCCCCTGTGTGGGACAGCTTGACATCCATTCTTGACATTTCCTGCTTAAACCCTTGTCTGCTTCTCTGTCCATGCTATGAAAATTCCAAAGAAATTGTGTCCAGCCCCACAGCTTTGGGTGGCCTCTGCATCTGAGCACTCTGTGCCTGTCTGTCCCCAGTTGACCTCTCTTCATGCTGCAGTCCTACCTCCTGAAGTTGCTTTCTCAGCATCTCTCCATGCATGGCTCCCAAGTGCAGACTCCACCGCTTGGAAAGCAAGCCTGACATTCCCCCTATAAATCTACTCCTCACACTGGATATTTTTATTCAGCAAATGTCACTGTCATCCACCCAGGCACCCAAATGAGTAATCCAGCATTTCCTCCCCCTTCCCCCATTTTCTTTTTCTCTCTTTTCTTCCTTCTTTCCTCTTACTCCTGTTATGGAATCATTTTCAATACCTGCTAATTTCACCTTCTAAATACGACTCCACTCTGTTCCCTACCCACGGCTTAGCTCATTCCTGGTCACCACCTCTCCTTTAGATGATGAGAACCCCCTCCTCGCAGATTCTACTCTAGTCCTCAGTCTTGCACAACTTCCCAACCACAATCCCACGTCGCCTCCTCCTTCCAACAGGACTCATCTTCTAAAAACGTAAACCCGATCACACCAGGCTGTCATGACATCCGTCAGTCGCATCACATCCTTGGCGTGATGTACAAGGTTCCGCCCTTCTCTTGAGTCATCTCTTGCTTCTTCCCCATATGGGTCATTCCTATTAGCCATCGGGAAGTACATGTGATTGGAGAAATGTACCTTGTATTTTTAAGTCTCCTAACCTATGTGTATTTTTTACCCTCTTAAAATTCTTACTCAACTTTCAAAGTGCACTTGGGTGTGGCTCCTGGTGGCCGGCCTTCCTGGATGCTCCCAACAGAATGAGATCCTTTCCATCATCAGACCACTTAAAGCACACATGTCACTGTCCATTGCCCAAGCATCTGCTTCCAGGCTGAGCCATTTACACCTGCATGTTGGAGCCTAGCACACTACCTGTGGGTAGGAGGCACTTAGTCTAAACCAGTTGAATGAATAAGTGAGTCACTGGGCACATTTCTTTTTTTTTTTTGGCTGTTTGCCTTGTCCTGGAGGAACAGATTAGGGCAGGATTTCTGAATGCCATCTCCAGGTATACCTGTCTTTCCTCCTCCCCAGGTATTTCTGCCCTTGGGGAGAAGGCCCGGGACCTCCTGCAGTGGCCTCCTTAGCTATTTAACTAAGACCATTCCCCTTCATCTAGACTCTGCTTGGGTTGGGGGAAAGGCTTCTAGTCTCTTCCATTGCAGCAGAGGTTATAAAACTCCACAAAGAGAAAAGATTGGCTTGTTGCTTCCAGACAAGAATTAATAGGTGCAACTCATAATCCTGTCTTGAGGGAGATGAAGGGAAAAAGGAGCGAGAGAAAATATAATGGCCAAATCCCCCCATCTTGCTGCCTGAGTGCCTCTCTGGTGTTTGAAGTTCAATGCATAGAAAATGAGCAGAGAGAGACTCGCAGGAGTCAGCACTTTGGGGGAGTCCAGCAGCGGGTGGCCTCCAGGGAAGCTCCGGTTTGCCCTTGCCAGCCAGCAGAGGCAGGAGGAGATAAAGAGAGGCAGCCCTCAGCCCCGCTCTAATCTCATGCACTGGGCAGGAAGTCACTTGGGGTATCCAGCGTGCTCTGCTGCCTTGGACCAGAGGAAACAGAAAGACAGCTCTTTGGACTGTTCCCATGTTGTAGTATAGCCCTGCTCACTTTATAGGTGAGGAACCCGAGGCTAAGACAGTGGAGGTGACTCTTCCTCTGGGATCACACAGGAGGAAAGGCCAAGACTGGGCGTGCGGTGGGAATAGGAGATCAGGCATGCAATTGGAGCATACTCCTCTTGCCTTGTTCCAACATCTTGAAAGTCCCAATGGCCCCAAGCACCAGATCCCTCACCTAGTCAGAGCCCCCACCTGCACAGGTGATGGGAACCCTATCTAGCGAGGCCTGTCCTTCTTCTTCACCCTGCCCAGCTGCCAGCACCCTCATGCCCAGCACTGGGCTGGCTACCAGGCAAGGGCTCAGCACACAAATATGGAGTGTGTATGCCTTGGCTGGTGTTGATCATGCACCAACTGCAACCATTCCGTGCGCGTTTGCTACGACCTTTGTGCTGTGCATGCCTTACTTCACTCGTTCTCCCCAGCAAGTGACGACAATAAGTCACTTCCTACATCCTGAGGATTCAAGAGTGCCCGCCTCACAGAGTCAGGGGGAGGGCTGCGGACTTAACTCCCTAAAGTGCTTCTGCAGTGCCTGATGCCGAGTGAGTATGGAATGAGTACCCCACCCTCGTTCACTCACTCATTCAACAAAGGTTTATTATGTCCCAATATGGTTCTCCGCTCTTGGGGTCTATCTGTAAACATGACAGAACAAAAACTATGTTCATAGAGAGATGAATCAAGCAAAGGGAGGCAGACAATAAGCAAAATAAACAAGGAACAGAAAGACAATAGGTGAGATGGCAGTAAGGACCCTGGGGGGAAGCTGAGGGGGTTCCAAAGGCCAGGGTTATAGATAGATATAGAATGCCCCCCAAAGAGCTCATTTATAAATGTTTGGAGCTGATGCAATTGAGTCATGAGGGTTGTAATCCCAGAAGTGGAGAAATCCATTGCAATGGATTTACCTGGGTGCCCCCATCCCCGTAGGCCGGTAGGGTGCGGTTGGAGGTGGGTCCCTGGGGGTGCAGCCTTGGGGATTATTATTATTTTTTGTGGTACTGGGGATTGAACCCAGGGGATTCTACCTTGGGGCAGCACCCCCAGCCCTATTTTTTTATTCTTTATTTTGAAACAGAGTCTCACTAAGTTGCAGAGGGCCTCACTAAGTAGCTGAGGCTGGCCATGAACCTGAGATCCTCCAGCCTCAGCCTCCCAAGTACTGAGATTACAAGCGTGCGCCACCACACCTGGCTAGCCTTGGGGATTATATAAAGGGTTCTTCCTACCCCTGCTCTCTCTCACTTGCTTCCAGCCTCCATGATGTGAACACAGCTCATGTGCTCTCCATCCGCCATGCCCTGAGATCCATGGTCTCCAGCCTCACATGGACTGAGCCCAAAACCATAAGAAAATAAATCCTCCTTTCTCTAAGTTATGTGGTCAGATCTTTGGATTATGGCTGCAAGAATGCTGATGGGTACAGCCAGAGTTAGGGGAGGTCTGACTGAAAAGGCGGTATTTGGGCACTGTCATGTGTGTGCCTGGGAAAAGGCCTTCCAGACAGACAGAAGGTAGAGCAGGTGCAAAGGGCTGGAGAACCGAGAGTGCTTGGGGAGTTCAAGAAACAAAACAGGCTGGTGTGGCCAGAGCAGAGAGGACCAGCAAGAAGGCAGTGGGAAGATGAGGCTTGGGGGGCATGGGCGAAGGGAGAGCCTCTGGGGCCTTCTAGAAGCACAGCCTCTGGGGCCTTGTAGGCCATGGGGAAGGTTTTGGCTTTTACTCTGAGTGAGGTGGAGACTGTCTGCAGGGTTTGAGTGGCACAGAGCACTTGCATTTTAACAGGATCGCTCCATTCCATTGCTGTGGCCATACCAGAGGGAGCTCGGGCAGCTGGGAATCCAGGCAGGAGCTGGTGTAGCCGAGGTGATGGCGGCTTGGAACAAGGCGGGGGAGGCTCAGTGGGAAGTGGTGGTTTCCTGGGAGATTGACTATGGGGTGTGAAAGAGAATTCTGGAGGTTCTGGCTTGAGCAAGTGGGAGGATGGAGCGGATGCTCACTGAGATGGGGAGACCGCAAGAGGAGCTGATTTGGAGTGGAAGATCGAAGTTTAGCTTTGGATCTGCCAAGTTTGAGATCCCTATTAGACATCCAAGTAGAGATGTTAAGTAGCACTTGATATATAGTCTACCATCCAGGGAGAAGAGTCAGTGCTGGAGTTATAAATTCCCGAGTCACAGAGCTCACTTTATGGCGAATAAAACCGAGTTGGTGCAGTTCAGTAACTTGTCAAGGGCTAGGAAGCAGTGCGGCTGGATGAAGCTTGTGCCCTCATCCATTCTGCTCTGTTTCCTACCCTGGAGGCAGCCCCAGGATAAGAACTGAATCCTCTTCCCAAGAACAAGGAGGAAAGAGTAAAGGCAACTTTAGCTGGGCACGGTGGCACACGCCTGTAATCCCAGTACTTGGGAGGCTGAGACAGGAGGATCACAGGTTTGAGGCCAGCCTCAGCCACTTAGCGAGGCCCTCAGCAACTTAGTGAGACCCTGTTTCAGAATAAAACAGGGATGGTGGTGTAGCTCAGAGGTAGAATGCCCCTGGGTTGCATTCCCAGTACCTGGTCCCCACCCCTCACCTAAAAACAAAAAGAGTAAAGGCAACTTTATAGCTGGAGACACAGGGGGAGAGCAGGGCAGAGAGGGACCTGGAGCTCCACAGGCCAAGGATAATGCACTGTCCTAAGGAAACTTCAGTCATGGGAACCGAATCGGAACACAGAGCCCTGCTGGTTTGAGTTTGGACTGAGTCAAAAGAGTCCAGCAAGGAGGTGGGATAGAATTTTTCAATGTCACTCATAAAACATTTGCTGAGAATGTATATGGCTTATACAGCACAGTAGTCTTAGGCCCAGCAGAAGATCGACAGTGGTCTGTATGCCTGGCCTCTGACCTGAAACATTTTTAAAAACATTTGCTCCAATGAATGGTGTGGTTCTACTGCACTAGGAGACCTTCCCAGCATACCCAGCAGCCTCCTTTCGTGGAGCCAGCATGGTTGAGGTGCCCTCCTGGGCCCAGGGTTTAGGATCTGTCTTCCAGGAGTCTGAAAACTCCAAGGGGATGTCCAGCAGAATCCCATGACCCCCAAGCCAAGATCATGTTTTATTGAATACTTGAAATGCTCTGACAGGGAGAAACTCACCCACACCCCCTTCTTGCAGCAATCTTTGCACCTGCCCACTATGGAGACTGGCAGGACCTGGCACAGTTGCGACCCTGGGCAAGGAGGCCCGTCTCACGTGCGTGTTCAGATCTCACCAAGAACCACTGCATAATAAGCTACCACTAGCCCCTGCTGCCTTGGCTTAAGTGGGTTAGTCTAGCCAGCCCAGGGCAGGTGGTGTGAGAGAGGAGCGGAGAAGTCCTAGAGCAAGTGCGGCGGGGAGAAGCAGGGAGGGGCTGGGCCAGGGGTGCTGGGGGGTGAGCAATGCCATGGGAGCTTGGGAGAGGATGGGTATGCCGGAGACTCCAGGGAAGGAGAACTTCAGAAGCTGCTGGTGATTGTGTTCACAAAAACCATCTTGTTGGGACTAGCCCCTAGGGTGTGAACGCATATGCTTGTGTGTGAGTGTGGATGGAGTGTATGAGTGTGTACAACCATGTGTGAGACAGTCTAAGCCTGGGGGGTGTGATGTCAGTGTGTGAGCCTGTGCAGCAGGTATGTGACTGAGTGAGACTGTGCAGGTGTGAATGTTTGCATGTGTGGGATAGTGTGAGTGTGAATGCATGTGTGTGTGTGTGTGTGTGTGTGTGTGTGTGTGTGTGCTCACCCCTGAGATGGCATGAGTGAGTGTAGGAATGCAAAGGCGTGGGCTTTGGGCGGCCGCTCTCCCTTGCAGCCCCTCATCCACCTGCTGCAGGCAATGCCCTCTGGGAGTGGTGGAGCAGGCCACTGGCCTCTAACTCTGTGATTTCCAGGACTTGGCCTGCCTACCCTTGCAGCAGACCCCCATCACCCAACCATGAAAGGCACCAGCATGTGGGGAGATCAAAGCCTGCCCCCTAGCCGGGGACCCCCCCTTCCTCTCCTTCTCCTGGACTCCCTCCTCCTGCCGCCTCTCCCTCCTGCTCCACTCTTTATTCCGATCACTCGCCTTTTCTTCAAAGGCTCCTTTCTGGAGGAGGAATTGCGCACACTTTGTCTCAAACATGCTGTATTTTTTGTTAACAGCAGCACTGCACCAAAAGAGATCAAAAGAGGGGCAGGGGGAAAACAGAGAAAGATTCCACCCCCGGAATGAATAATTTAACCCTTCCCCACCTACAGAAGAGGGCTGTAAGAGAGGGCACCCGGAGGCTCCAGTCTCCCGGGGGCTCCTGGCGCCAGCCCATTTGGGCATCCCCACATTCCTCTGTGGTTTTCCTGACACTTTCTTATTCCAGCTGCCTCCTAAGTCTTGCTTCGACTTTGGGGAGCCCTGTTTGGGGCCAGGCAGGATGGGCTAAAGGAGGACAAAGTGCACCTCACCTGACCTGCCCGCCAGGCTGGTCCCTAGCCTCCAAACTCCACCATTCCTGCACTCTCTCATCCCATCAGAATTGCATTTTGATTTTTAAAGTAACCTGTCATGTCTGGTTATATTGCTAGGCACAGGTTTTTTTCCCCCTCCAGTCTTCCCTGCAAATCCTCTTGCCTCCTGAAGGCTGAGAGTATGGTGTTGTGGGGGGGGGGGTTGCAGAGTAAATTCAGCGAGTGATTTCCATCTCTTGTAGGATGCAGAGCCTGGGATTCCTGGCTGGGAAGCATAGTTGATAGTTGAGATGGGCCCTGGGAATGGGTCTTTGGAGTCAGAGTGTAGGGCAGGCTCAGAGGTACTTGGCCCTGTCCAGCCAGCCTTCTGTCAAAGTGCAAGAGAGGCTCTGTAGTGCCCTGTAGAGTCTGGATTTACTCCAAAGACTGTGGGTGTGTGAGATGATCAATGAGGGCAGTAGAAGCCAATACATCTCCCTTTCATTGGGCACCTACTACCTTTAAGGCGCTGTGATGTTTCAGAGATGCATATAACTGGTGTCTTTGTTTGACTGCTCTAACAAAATCCCTCGGACTGGGTGATTTGTAAATAACAGAAATACATCGCTCACAGTCTGGAGGCTGCAAAGTCCACAATCCAGGTACAGGTGCAGGCTGACTCGGGGTCAGGTGAGCGCCTGTTTCTCACTATGGCACCTTGTCTGTGTCCTCACATGATGGAAGGGCTAACAGGCTCTTGGAGTCCCTTTTGTAAGGCCACCAATCCCATTCACGAGCCCTCACGACAGAATCATCTCCCAAAGGCCCCACCTCTTAATATCCCAGCAACAATTAAGTCTCAACATATGAGTTTTGAGTGGACAAATATTCAGACCATAGCAAGCCCTCTCTGCTCTCAGGGGATTATGAGTGGAGGTGAGTCTGGCACCAGGGAAGAGAGAAGGATCCTGGGGATCGTGACGGGGATGGGGGTGTGTGGCTGCACCTAGAGTTGAAAGCCTGGCAGGATGAGAAGGTGCTCAGGGGAACCGGAGGGGAGCTGTCCAAGGTTGGCAGGAAGTACCAGAAAAGGCACAGGTTGGGGAAACACAAGGAGGGTTAGAGCAATGAACTCCATTGGAGTGGAGATCGTGGAGCCAAAAGGCTGATTCTGGTCCACACAGAGTGTCACACCAGCCAGTGTCACTTGGACATGGGGCAATAAATACATGGGCATTTGGTACTTTGAATAAAGGATGCATGTACGTAGAGTAGAACATGGCATGGGGGAAATTGTGTCTCTTGTACCCCATCTCCCACTGCACAGTTCCCCTGTCTAATGAGATCTGTTTTAAGTTTCTGGTATACCTCGGAGCCGTTCTGTTTACACACAAGAACTCAGGAACACTTATAATGGTTTTCCTTCCTCCTCTCCCTCCCCTTCCTCTTCTCCTCTCCTTCTCCCCCTTCCTTTCTCCCTGCCTCCCTTCTTTCCTTCCTTCCATCTCTTCTTTCTTTCTTCTCTTTCCTTTTTAAATAAATGGGTAGCACATTAAACATATTACTTTGCAGCTTCCTTTGTTTTTAAGACTTAAAAATTTTTAGACCAATTTTAGGTTTATTACGAAATTGAGCAGATCGTACAGAGATTTTCCACAAGCCTCCTGTCTCCCAGGCATGCACAGCCTCCCCCATTATTAACATCCTTCACCACAGTGGTGCATTTGTTACAACTGATGAAACTACATTGACATGATCATCACCCAAACTCCATAGTTTACATCAGGGTCACTCTTCATGTTGTGCATTCTGTGGTTTTGGACAAATGTATAATGACATATACCCACCATTATATCATATGAAATATTATCATACATTACCATACAGAGTATTTTCATGCCCTAAAATCCTCCATGCTCCTCCGATCCATTCCTTTCCTGCCCTCGGCCCCTGGCAACTACTTTTTCACTGCCTTCAAAGTTTTTTTCCATTTCCAGGATGTCAGATAGTCAGAATTAGATAGTATGCAGCATTTTCAGATTGGCTTCTTTCACTTCATAATAAGAAGTTACAGTTTTTCCATGTTTTTAAAGGTTTGATAGCTCATTTCTTTTTTAGCACTGAATCCCATGAACTAGATGTGTCACAATTTATTTATCTGTTCACCTACTGAGAGGCATCTTGGTCGATGCCATATTTTGACGACTTGGAATAAAGTTGTTATCAACTTCCACGTGCAAGTTATTGTGTGGACCTAAGGATTCAGAGCCTTTGGGGAGCAGAAGCATGATTGCTGATTGTGTGGCGAAAGCAGGCTGAGTTGTATTAGAAACTACCAGATTGTTTTTCACAGTGGCTGCACCACTTTGTATCCCCACAAGCAAGGAGTGGAGTTCCTGGTGTTCCACATCCTTGTCATTATTTGGTTTTGTCAATGATCTGGACTTTGGCCATTCTAATTAGCAAGGTATATAGTGGGATCTCATTGTTATTTTCATTTGCATTTCCCTGATGACATAAGATGTGGAGCATTTTTAATATGCTTATTTGCCATCTGTATATCTTCTTTGGAGAGGTATCTGTTAATGTCTTTGGCTTGCTTTTTAAATCAGGCTTTTTTGTTTTCTTATTGTTGAGTTTCATTGTTTGTGTATTTGGAGTCACAGTCCTTTATCAAATGTGTCTCGTGCAAATGATTTTTCTCCCAATCTGTAGCTTGTCTTCTCATTCTCTTGACATTGTCCTTTGCAGAGCGGAAGTTTTTGTTTAATATACTTCAGCTTATTAATGATTTCTTTCATGGATCACATCTTTAGTGTTTTATCTAAAAAGTCATAGCCTTACAAAAGGCATCTAGGTTTTCTCCTTTTACCTTCTAGGAGTTTTATAGTTTTGCACTTTACACTTTGGTCTATGATCTACTTTGAGTTAATTTGTGTGAGGGTTATAAAATATGTACCTAGGTAATATATTATATTTATATTATATTTTGCATATGGATGTCTAGTTATTTCAGCACCATTTGTTGAAAAGACTATTTTTCTCCTTTGTATTGGCTTTCCTCCTTTGTTATAGATGAGTTGACTCTATTTATGTGGGTCTATTTCTGGCCTTTATGTTCTGTTCCACCGATCTCTTTGTCTATTCTTTTGCCCACATAACAAAGTCTTGATCACTGTAGTGTACAGTAAGTCTTGAAGTAGGTAGTGTCAATTCTCCAACTTGTTCTTCTCCTTCAATATTGTTCTGGTTTTTCTGGGTCTTTTGCCTTTCCCTATAAATTTTAGAACTAGTTTGTATTACACTAAGTGAAATCAGCTCGTCTCAGAGAGTCAAGGGTCATATGTTCTCTCTCATAGGTGGAAGCTAGAACAAAAATAGGAAGAAAAAGGACTTAGATTAGGAGAGAAACAAGTAAAAGAGTGGAAGGGGTTTAGGGGAGGGAGGAGGGAATAGGATTAAGGAAGGGAACAGTTCAAATAAGATTACATCCATACAAGGTTTTACTATTAATCTCACTAATATGTATGGGGAGGGAGGAAGGGGGCATGGGTGGGGATACAGAGGGAAATACAAGTGATGTGTATATGTATGTTCTATCACTTTGAACCTCACTGTAATGTATACTTACACTGCACCAATACAAGTATTTTAAAAAGTACTAGTTTGTTGACATCTATTAAATAACTTGTTGAGATTTTGATTAGAATTACAATGGATTTATAGATAAATTTGGGAAGAACTGATATCTTGACAATATTGGGCCTTCATATCCATGAACATGTATTATCTTTCCATTTTATTTAATTCTTTGATTTTCTTTTTTAGAGTTTTTTAGCTTGCTTCCTATAGATTTTGCACATATTTTGTTAGATTTCTACCTAAGTATTTAATGTTTGGACTTGCTATTGTAAATGATATTGTGTTTTTAATTTCAAATTCTACTTGTTCATTGATGGTGTATGGAAAATGATTAACTTTTATATATTGACCTTATATCCTGCACACTTGCTATAGTCATTTACTAGTTTCAGGAGTATTTTTGTTGATTCTTCATAATTTTCTTCAGAGACAAACAGGTCACCTATGAAGAAATACAGTTTTATTTATTCTTTTCCAATCAGCATATTTTTAAAATATCCTTTTCTTGTCTGATTGAATTAGCCAGGACTCCTAGTACAAGGCTAAAAAAGTTATGCCTAGCTTTTTAAAACTAAAAATGTACCTTGAACTTTTTTTATATGAGTACATACAAATTACTTTGCTTCTAATAGCTTCATATTATTCCATTGTAAATATATACTATAATTTATAGTCATTGCACTCCCTACTTGGCCACAGACCCAAAAACAATCGTGACTGAAATCCCTGAAACTGTGAACCAAAACAGGTCTCTCCTACTTGTAAGGTCATTTTCTCAGGCATTGTGTCACAGTGATGGAAAGGTGACTAACAGGGTGTTTCATTTCCTTATATATTCTTGATATTCATCCCTTTTCAAATGTATAGTTTGCAAATATTTTCTCCCATTCTGTAGGTTGTCTCTTCACTCTGTTGATTGCTTTCTTTGCTGTGCAGAAGCTTTTTTACTTTGATGTAATAACATGTCTATTTCTATTTTTCTTTCTTGTGCTTTCTAGGACTTATCTAATGTCATGATGTATTTCCCTATTTTTTTTCCTAGTGGCTTTATATTTTGAGTTTTACATTTAAGACTTTAATCAAGTTTGAGTTGATTGGATATCCACTTTTACCAGTACATTTACTAACGAGACTGTCCTTTTCCCAGTATGAATTTTTGGCACCTTTATCGAAAATCAGATATATGGATTTATTTTGGGACTCTGTATTCTGCTCCATTGGTCTGTATGTCTGCTTTGATATAAGTACCATGTTGCTTTGTTTACTATAGCTTTCTCGTATATTTTGGAGTCAGATAGTGTAGCACCTTTAGGTTTATTCTTTTTGCTCAACACTGTTTGGGCTATTTGGGGTCTTTTATGGTTCCATACAAATTTTAGGATTACTTTTTCTATTTATATAAAGAGTGCCATTAATATTTTGATAGAGATTGCATTGAATCTGAAGATTGCTTTGGGTATTATGGAAATTTTAACAATATTAATTCTTCTACTCCATGAACACAGGGATTTTTCTCTTTCCTTGTGGCCTCCTCAGTTTCTTCCATCAATGTTTTATAATTTTCAGCATAGAGATCTTTCACATTCTTAGTCAAATTTATTCCTAGCTGGGATTTTTTGGTAGTTCTTATAAGTAGGATTGCTCTTTTAAAATTTCCTTTACCAGATAGTTTATCATTAATACATAAAATGCTACTGATTTTTGTGCATTGGTTTTGTATCCTGAAACTTAACTGAATTTTTAATTAGTTCTTACAGTTTATTTATTTACTTTTTGATGGAGTCTTTCTGGCTTTTTATATATAAGATCATGTCATCTGCAAACAAGAATAATTTGACTTCTCCTTTCCATTTTGGTTGACTTTTCTTTCTTTCTTTTGCCTAATTATTACTTCAAGTACTATATTGAATGGAAATAATTTCATAGCACTTTTGTCACTGAGAAAAATTTGAAATTTATATAGCAAAATTTATTATGACAAATTATAGTTGTAGGAAAATATATTTAATGCACTGCAAAATTGAGTTTTTAAAAAATACCATCTTTTTAATTATGTGCATTTGTGATTTTATATTTTGTATTTATAGTGTTAAATATTTATATTTAAACATTTTAACCTTTTGGGTAAAAAGTAGGGATTCTAGCTTTAATATTTTTGTTGGATGGCTACCCTATCAATAAGATTTATTGAGTAATCCATCTTTTCCACACTAATATGCAAAACCACATTAATCATTTATGGCACTACATTTTTAAATATACTCAGTTACATTTCTAGATTCCCTGCTGTTTAATTAATATGCCTATTATTGACCCCACATCATATAGTATTATTATAGCCTTGAAATATATTTCAGTGTCTGATAAGGTTAGACCCTTAATGTCCCTTTGTGACATTTTTGGTGGTTTTTGTCCTGATTTCTCTTAATAATTGATTATATTTATCTTGTTTGTAAACATTAATTTGTCTAAAATTTGATGTACTTGGAGAGGTAACTTTAAATTTAGAGAGCATTTTTTAAAAATATATGTACTGGGGATTGAACCCAGGGGCATTCTACCTCTGAGCTACACCCCAGTACTTTTTTTTTTTTGAAACAGGATCTCACTAAGTTGTTGAGGGTCTTGTTAAGTTGCTGGGGTTGGCCTCACATCTTCAATCCTCCTGTCTCATCCTCCCAAGTACTAGGATTACATACATGTGCCACCAAGCCTGGCAAATTTAGAAAGTATTGATATCTTTATCATACAGAGTCTCCCTAACAGAGAATAGATGCATGTTTGCATTTGTTATTTTTTTGTTCATTTTATACAAATGCTTAAAGCTTTTTCCTTCATACATATCTTACAAATTTGTTAAATTTATTACTAGGTGAGTTATCATTTTGGAACACTATTGTAAATAAGATCTCTTTGTCTACTGTAGCTTCCAATGATGTGAGAAGACTATAGAATTTTATGTTATATTTATTCTTTTATCTTTCATAACAGAATTTTCAAGAACTTTCCTGTTATTCAATCACACAAAATAATACAAAATGTATCTCTTCTTTTTCTGTTTATAATCCTATTTTATATTATGTTGTGTTGAATAATGGCTTAAATAATATTAAGGGATGGTAGCAAAATTGAATATCATCATTTAGTTCCTGACATTAATAATGATGCTTCTAATATATTTTTTTCACTAAGCATGAGCTTTTGGTTTAAACAGATGAGATATTTATCATAGTGAGGAAGAGTGTGTGTTTAACTTTTTTAATCAAGAAAGGATGTCAAAATTTTTACAAAGATTTTCAGCATTTATGGAAATTTGTTTTGATCCAGTTATATGACCAATAATATTAATAGAGTCAAACCATCCTTGCATTCTTGGAGTAATCACTAGTTAGTAATGGCCAATTATGCCTTTAAGTTTTTGCCTGGCTCTTTAGTATTTCATTCAGGATGAATACATTGATATTCATCAGTGAAATTGGTCTGCAGGTTTATTTGGTGCTTAATTTGTCAGGTTTTATTATCATTGCTATTCTAACTTTGTAAAAATAATTTGGAAGTGATCATTTGTTTCTATGATCTGGAACAGTTTAAAATAGCACTGGAGACATATGTTACTTACACATTAGACAGAATTGTTCTGTGAAACTTTTTGGCTTTAATTTTTCTTTGCAGTAACTTTTTGACATTGCATTTAAAAAATCAAATTTCTCCTTTGGTAATTATTCTGTTCTGGTTGTTTATGTTCTCTGTGGTCAATTTTGGTAATTTACATTTTTCTGGGAAATTAGCCATTACTTTCTGTTTTTCAAGTCTTTATATTTGAATAAAATCGAACAAAATTATATGATTCTTTTAGTTTCCTCGATATCAGTTTGGTAGGTTTTTAATAAAAGTAAATCCGTGAAATATTTTAATATGATTAGTTGGGAGATGCTATGTGTGAAAATAAGACAAGTTAGAATGTGAAGCAGTTGGAAATGTTAAATTTTGATTATAAAATGAAGGACATGGGGAAGATCAGTAATATACCTTGGCAGGTTTCTGAGGGTCTCCATCATCTAAGAATCAAAGGGTCAGGGTAGGTTAAGCAATGGCTTATTTTGTCATTTCAGAAAATGTCTTGCTTCCTTGCAAGTTTCGTCATTCCATTCTGTAGATGGTTAGAGAACCAGCTAAAGAAGTCCCACCTGATTTCTCCCACTTAGATCATCTCTTTTCTTGAAAGTCACTCGTATACCTACTGTAGAGTCTCACCTGGTTCTTTATGGTCTCGGGCTGGTCTTGTCTGGTCTTTCAAACCAACCCTCAAGTATAGGTGTGTGAGATCCCTCTCATCTGTCTCTTCTTTTCTCGCCATAGCTTCCCAGTGGATCCAAAATGACTAAATATATCTGTATCCACGAACTTCCCCTCAGCCTCATTCCAGGGAAGAGAAATGTGAAATGTCAGAGAATTCTCTTTTTCTTAGAATACACTGGGACCTTCTGGAAAACACAGCTGGATCGTGCTCTTGATTTGTTGAGTGGGGAGGCATTTCCTTCCCTGGCACATTCATCTCCTCACTTCATCAGGAGAAACACACAGAATGTTGCCCTGAACTCAAGTATAATTTGCTTGTGAGCTCCAGAAGGGGGGGGGCAGGCATTTATCTGTGTGCCTTAGAATAGTGAATTGAAAATAAATAGTTATATATGTTATACTGTCTGGACAGTCCTATTGTAAAATATGGTAATGTGTGTATTTATGTGCACATTCATGCATGAGAAAAAGGTGACAGTTTCTAGAGATACATACTCCTTTCTTATCTATAAACTGTGAGCCCTGATGATAGTAGATAGTTTAACAGAGACTGAGCTCCTAATACATGCCCAACATTGTACTAGATCTCTACCATCTGTTGCTCAGTATCCCTGACCTGAACACATATTAAGGGATTGTTCATTTAGGCAAAGATGACAATTAGGTGATCCTCAGACTGGAGGTGGGTCCCAGCCAGAGGCACTCTGGGGAAAGATATAGGATGCTGAAAAGGCATCATTGCCAAGGCTGGGCTCTGCCTCCATTCAGAATCTTCTGGTTGCTTCATCCTCCCTGACTGCAGAAAACAGCGTTTCTAAAGTCCTTGTGGTACCTGGGGCAGAGTCAGAGTAGCTGGTAACTGAAATAATAAGAAAGGGTGCAAGACTGTTCCAGCCTTATCTTGTGGCTGGAAAGAATACAGGTGAGATGCCACAACACTCAACATAGAGCTGCACTGAAAATGTAGAGTGGAAGGTATAATATGTTGATCTACCTCAAACCAGTTTTTCCTTTCAGTTTTTTTAAGGGCTCACCAAATTCTATCCTTTGAAACTGCTCTATCATCCTCCGATACCTTCTTAGTGATGATCAGGCCCTCTCTGATTTTTTACAAGAATTGACAAATAACCCCTATGATGGTACCTACACAGTGTGTGGTCATTACCTCTTTACATGAGTTTCCCTTCCCCCACATCCTCGATGCCTAACCTAAAGTTTGGCAGTGAGTAGACACACACAGTAAATGTTTGCTCAAACACTGAATGGCATGACTTCATGATTAATTCTACACCTGAACTCAGCTGTACCCTCAACACCCTCTTAGTGGTTGGGGGCTAGCCTTCAACATTGAGCCCCTTCCCAGACATAGGATGGATATGTTTGGGGCCTGTGCTGCCTCTCCTGTTTTCTTAGGGTTTGATGGAGATCTATGATGAAACAGATGTGCTCAGGCAGCTATACCTCATGCCTTATTAGGAAAACTGTTATGTGCATCAGCTTGCAGATCAGGGAGTTACTTGATGTGCGGGAGCCCTAGTCAGTTGTCTAGAATCCTCAATCAGGCTGCAGAAGGTGGGGGCACTGAGCCAGGCACACCCTGAGCAGGTGACTCCAGTTTGTAAGTTGGAAGAGCAACAGTGGATTTCATTGTTCCAACATTCTCTGTCAGACATTCTTTTACTCCAAGCCCTGTGCACACCTCCTTGGTTTTTGTTTTACAGCTGAGTAAAGCTCTTCTAACATGTAAAGAAGTCATGAAAATAATAAGACAAGAGCTAAGGCTAGAATTACAGGCATCCACATTTGTGACTACCTCCTTACCAGCTTGTGTGACTTCTGGAGATTTTCAAAACTTCTGTTGAATTATTCTGATGAGACACTGTGTGTGTGTGTGTGTGTGTGTGTGTGTGTGTGTGTGTGTGTGTGTGACCTTGTGTCTCCATGGCATCCTGGGGCTTCTCCCATGGCTCAGGGAAAGCTCTGGCCTCTGCACTCACTGGCCCAGCTCTTCCTTCACTTGGAGAAAGGCATTTCCCTCATGATTTTCCCCAGCACACCACTGGCCAGTGACAAAGGACCCTTAGGAAGATGGATGGAGCCTAGGTAACTGGGTTCTGGCATATATTGATTAGAAGAGCTGTTCAGATGGAGGATTTGAGGAGCGAGTGCCTGTCAAAATCAGTGCAGAGAGCCAGAGTGATGGGGACGTTTAAAGAGCAGTGGGTGTGGATCAGGGTGCTCATGAAAACAACATGCTGAGCAGCAGCACACACGCATATGTTTAGGGGTTTAAATAATTTCTAATTAGTAGCTTAACTTTGGAAGGAGGCTTTCAGATGGAAACACAGCATTGGCATTCCTTTTTATGGATGAAGGCTAGGGGAAGCCGGCAGCTTGAAGAAGAAAGGCCCATCTCTGCCTGAATGAACAGGAGAACCCTAGAAAATGATCCGGAGGATCTTTAAACCTGGAAAGGAAAGGCTAATCGGTCTCTGGGTCCAGTCCTCTCTTTTCAAGCAGTTGACTGGCAAAGGGGCTGAAGTCCAACAGAAATCAAGGAGGAAAAGCTTCAGAAGTGGGTCCTAACAACTCAACTGCACAGGCCATTGTTCAGACCCGAAGAGGTGTGAGTACCCATTCCTGGAAGCCCTGCCCACTGGGTAGATAGCTGTTCCCTTTGGTTTCACTTTCTTTTTAAATTTATCCAAACTCTCAAGGTGGGAATGCCTCCATGAAGCCACCTGGGCAAATCCTCACAACACCAGGTTCAAACCAATGGTCCAGATGAGGAAATCACAGGTGTCAGCACCAACCTATTCACTCCCTCAGTGAAAAACCCATCATTTCCTACTAGGTAAATGACTTCTTGTTCTCTTGATCATTTAAGATAAGTTTATATCCAGTAGGTTTATCTCTCCATCTAAACATCCATTCTCTATTTCATTTATATAGAAAAATTTGCATGAGTATATATGTGTACTTATATGTTTTATGTATACAGAGAGAAAGTATTTATAAATGTAGTTACATATAAATATATAACATATACACAATATTACAAAAAAGTAACTATAAGACACACATATTACAAAAACATAACTATAAGGGTGCTGTCTTCCTAGTAGAGAGACTAAGGGGTATACTCAAGGATATCTGATTAGGTGACTGGCTGAGGTATAAGAGACTCATAAGGGACTCATAAGTTCCCATGTCCCAAAGAGTGAGAACTCCAGAGATCTAAGAAGGAGAGTGTCTGGACCCTTGGTGATTTAGGTGGCCATCACAGAGGAGGAGGGATGTAAATTGGGATTGAAGGATGGACCAAATCTGTGTATTTGGAGAACAAGGGAGAAGCATTGATTTGAGCGTTTCCTATTTTGGGGATTCCCACTCTGTTCAGAAGCTCTGTTCTCCCCGCCCCCACCCTCTCTTCTGCCATTTCTAAAATGGGCTTCCTTGGTCCTTCCTTCCCGAGAGGACGGGCTTGTAGACACAGTATTTGTTTCCCTTGAGAACCTGTCTTTCCTGACTACTCTGCCTCTGGAGGCAGCTCCCCTGTGATTACTTCCTGCAGAAAGAAAGCCTCTTCCATCAGAACAGGGTTTCAGCAAGATGGGTGGGAAGAATTGGGGTTAAATGTGAGTCATATGTATCACCATGTAGACAGAAAGTCCCCATTAGGCCAGATCAGTGTCTTATTTGTCTTCATACAATGTCTTGGAGGTAGTAGGTGCTTATCACCACCTCAATTCCTGCTACTTCTCCAGCTGCTAAATTCTTTTCCAGCCATTCGAAGCTACTGGATGTCTTCAAACAAGTCCCCATTGCTTGGCCTTTATGCGTTTGCAAATGCTCTTCCTCCTCCCTATCACTTTGCTAAATCCTACCTTTCCTTTGAGATTCAGCTTGGCATCCCCTTGCTCTGAGGAATGGCCCTGCCTCTGCTCTTCACTGTGGACCTTCACGTGGTGTGTGCCTCCCTCAGGGCTGGGTGCATGGGCTGCAATCCTCCCCTCTGACAGGTCAGGAGTTCTGTGAGGTGTCTCACCTTCCCTGTGTTGTATCACACCTTGCTCAGTGTCTGGCATGTGCTTGGTGAGCATCCCTATTTCCTCCAGGATGTCTACCCCACCTCATCTTCTGCACTGATGCTACCACTGAGGCATTAGGAGTTACTCCTCTGGGGTATATTTGCTTTTTAAAGAAGGGAACAAAGGAAGGGAACCAAATATAACCCAAAAGTTGCATTGGGGAAAAAGTGCAATGATAGCATTTTGGAAAGTGATGAGAGGGGTGGGGAAATGTCTTGGGGTAGGAAGAGCTCTGGGGCACCTGAGACAGCCCTACTGAATGGAGGATCCCAGATTTTTCATGGATAACACCCATCGGTCCCTCTGGGCCTGTCTGCTTTCCTGCAAATGAGGTCATAGGACAGATTCTGACTGCCCAGGTCTGTGCTGGGCAGATGGGTTTGGTGGACAAGGTAGGGTAGCTCCCTCCCTTGGAACTCATTCTCACCCAGCCCTAACTCCTGCTTGCACTTTCTGTCTACTGCTCCAGCCCTCCCATCCTGCAAAGCCCCCTGCATATTTATGCTTTTTCTCTCTTTGTATTTATGCTTGCTCCCTTTATGTCCTCTGAGTTTTAATTTCCATTTTTTTCTTAGTGTGGGGAGAGGTTAGAAAAGGAAGAAGACCTGAATAAGGGGGTCCTCCACATGTATGAGCCCAGCTTCTCTCGCACCACCTCCAGATTGGCACTGTGCCCCCATCCCTCCAAAGCTGTCTGCTCACTTGGAAACCAGCACATTTCCTGCTGCAGCCTGATTAGCTGGTGTGATGCAGCCCTGCACCGCTGAGCCACTTCTTAAATCAGGTGCTCACTTAGCAAGATCGCCTCATTATGTGGAGTTTAGCGCTATTGTAATTTTACATACACTTTTACGATTGATTTTGGGCAGAGAAGAATCCCACTGTGGTGGGGTTCTACATGTTGCGTTTGCTTGCATATTACATTTTAGAATAGTGATTGCTGGGCATGGAGGTATTTATGAGTCTGGAGCTCTAACAGGAAACTTACAGCTAGATCATCAACGTGGGGGGATTTTCTAGGAGGGAGCTAAAGGAAGAACAGGCTGGAGAAAGTTCTTTGAGGGCATTTTCCCCAGTTTTATCCCTGGAGTCTAAGTTTGAGAGAGGATTTTAAAAGTCCTCATATGTCCCCATTTTACAGATGAAGCCAGGCAGGTCCACACTAGTGGGGTTAGACCCAGAAATTTAGATTCCCCAGCTAGTGCTATATCCTCCAATATGCATTAAAGCTGACCCGCCCGGTGGGTCTCTTGGATTTCCCTGGCAGGGATCCACCTGGACACAGGGCCATGTTGACATGCCACGACCTTCAGAATTTTTAGAACTGAGGACTTAGCTGCTCTTACCCCATCTTTGCTCTCGCCATTTACCAGGTTGAGGGGAGAACGACATGTATGACATGTCCCAGCCAGCCAGGCACAAGAGGCAGAAGCTGGTGGCTTTTCTTCCCTTTTCCTCCTGGGTATCAGTGTGCCAGCCCCTGCCATATTGTGTGCAGTGGTTGTTGACTCTCCCTCAACCCAGTGCCTCAATACCGACTCCTGATGAGTTTTTCTACTGATTTTGCCTAGGGTTGCAATTTTTTTCTTTTTATCTTTTCTCCCTGCCCCAACCTACCTTCCTGAGGCTCCCTTTCAATTCCTCCCCTCCCACATCCCCCCACTACCATTTATCTATTGCCCATTTCAGGGCAGTTACAATTTGACATAATATCCTAATTTTCACTTGTCTGGTAACTGGGAGCCCCTTCTAAGTGGGTGTGAAGCTCCCAGAATGCCAAAGACCTATTAAGAACAGTCCACTGTGACATCAGAACAAAGACTGTTCACCTCTTTGTAGGGTCTTGTCATACAACCAAGCAAACTTCCTCTACGACCTCAGATGGAATCTGGTTCTCTGTCCATCATTGTGCAGATGCAGGTCATGGGAGGTTACAAGGAGACTTGGGGACAAGAGGGAAGGTGGAACAGGGAAGTACCCCCATGCTACAGGTGCATATGGTGGAGCAGTAGCAAAACCCTATGGATAGGAGTTGACGGAAGGGATGGTAGGACACGTGGGGTTCTAGGATTACGGAGGTGTGATCTCTTTGAGCTCCATTCCTTCAGCGATTAGAAGAGGGTGATACTTGTGAAGAGGGTGGACTGGGTAGAAAGAGATCATCCAGGAGACCCATAGGCACTCACAGGGTTGAATTGTGTCACCCCCAAATTGAATTCCTGGCCCCAGTGTCTCAGATAGTGATCTTATCTGGAAATGGGGCCACTGCAAATGTAATGAATTAAGATAAGGTCATAATAGAATAGGGCATGACTGGTACTCTCATAAGAAGAGGCCGAGCAATACCAGGAGAATGTCATGTGACAACAAGGGCAGTGTTTGGAATGATGTGTCTACAAAACAGTGCAGAGGATTGCCTAATATCCATTAGAAGCCGGAAGTGGCCCCGCACAGTCCTCCCTCAGAGCTCTCAGAGCCAGCCCAGCTGACACCTTGGTTTGGGGCCTCCAGAACCCTGAGAGAATAAATTTGTTGTTTTAAGTATGCCAGTGTGCGGTACTTTGCTATGGCCTCCTAAAAAATTAATACAGTTGTCAAAGAGAAATTAGACCCTCTACATTCGACATATGGTTTTTTCCATATTAAGGGGAGCCAGAAATAGAAGTGATAAATGAGAAGCTGAAGACAGTAGCAGAGCAAGGCAACCGTTACCCAAGGCCAGTCCTCCTTCTGGTTGCACTGTCTGTGGCGAAGTGAAGTCAATAAGAACAACCAGGACCATGCAGGGAATTGTTCCTAAAGCAAAATGGAAGTTCCAGATACACTGGGACTCTTAGACGCCATTACCTCTTGTGCTGGCAAATACAGATAGACAATGGATGAACTTTATCAAGAAAGTAAACTCATACAATGTAATTTACAACCCAATTGTATTCTATAAATTCCCTCCATGTGAAATTTTTAAAAGCCTATGAAAGTTTCTCTTTTAGAATGCTAGTGCAAGACTGCCAGCTATATTTTCCTGGAAAGGACTGTCTCACGCTGAAGTGATCTCTTCTCATTTATTTTCAAATTAAAAAATTTGATTGGTCCTTGAAATTCACAGCCTGGGAACTTCTGTGTACCCTCCAGACATGGCATCTCAAATCCTGCCCGCTAATTGAGGCTTTTCTTGATACCCTCACACCAGTGTTTCTCAATTAAGGGGAGATTTTGTCCCTCAATGACACTTGTCAATGTCTAGAGATATGTTTGGTTGTCACCCCTTGAATGGGAGGTGTTACTGGCATCTAGTGGGTTAGTGGCCAGGATGCTCCTAAACCTCCTACAATATACAGGGTGGTCTCCTTCAAACAAAGTATTATCCAGCCCCAAATGCCAGTGGTGGCAAGTTTGAGAAACTCTGCCCCAGGCCAATCTAAGTTTTCTCCTTCACGGTTATTCCCAGTATTTACTTGTGTGTTCTGTATCTGGACATGGGTTTAGACTGCATCTTGTTTTATGTTGTTCAATTGTTTCCATGGTTCAATGGATGTGAGTCTCAATCCACATACACAGCTGTATGATTGTGGCCATGTTACTTAACTCTTCTGTGTTTCAGCATCCTTATCTGTAAAATGAGAAAATAACATTTAACTGGAGGTTTGTTAGGATGATTAAAATTAATATATATCAATAATGAAATACGATGAAATAAATGACATTTATGTAGTGGCTGTCATGGGCCAAGGCCGGTGCTAGGTTTTAAGCTTATCTGTCTCACTGACTCTTTAAGACAACTCTGTGAAGTTAGTATAATAATTACCCAGTGTTTAGTATAAATTTAGCAAGTAATGGCCATTTATGTGGTTATGTTTCTCCTAGATGGGAGAAAGCCTATCATCTAGACTCCTGACTGCAGGCATCTGCTTTGCCTGTCTTGGCTCTGTGACCATGTTTGTGATTGTCAGGGGACTGGCTCAGCTCCACGTGTCTCCTCTTTTTAGGACAGCAAGCTTTCTCAGCCATGTCCTTCTCATGGAGCAAGAGAACGAGCTTCAGTCAGCAAGTGAGTTTAAAGCCTGTATTAGTTTCTCTACTTGAGAGACACTCAGCCAATAGTATATATTGATAGATGATAGATAGATAGATAGATAGATGATAGATACTGTCATGTACTGCATAACAGTTTTAGTCAACATCAGACAACATATTAAAGAGTAGTGCCCTAAGATTATAATATAGCCTAGGTGTATAGGAGCTATACCATTCGGGTTTGTGTAGCCACACTCTAGGATGTTTGAACAATGATAAAAATCACATAATTATGCCTTTCTAAGGACATATCCCTGTCATTAAGCAACATATGACTATATATAGAAAAAGGTTTATTAGGAACAATTGGCTCAAGGAGGCTGAGAAGTCCCATAGTCTGCCACCTGTGAGCTGGACACCCGGGAAAGCTGGTGGTGTAGCTACGTCTACAAATGTCTGAGAACCAGAGGAGTCTAAACCCACAGACTCGAGAACCGGGGAGCCATTGGTAAAAGTCCCATTTGATCGCAAAGTCCTGAAAACCAGACACAACATAAAGGAAGAAGAAGGTAGATAGATGTTACAGTTCAAGCAGAGAGCAAATATGCTCTTCTTTTCAGAATAAATGAATGATGATTCATTTATTATTTGATGATCATCAGATTGAACGATGCTCATCTGCATTAGGAAAGGCCATCTGCCTTCCCTAGCCTACCAATTCAAATGTTCATCTCTTCCAGCAGCACCCTCACTGTCACCCAGAAATAATGTCTTGCCAACTATCTAGGCATCCCTCAGCCCTGTCCAGTGACACTTAAAAGTAACCATCACAAAGCCTTTGCTTGTCTCAGGTCTGCTAACATTCCATTGGCCAAAGCAAGTCACGTGGCTGAGTGCAGCACCAAGAGGCGGGCATGTGACCTCTCTGAGGTGGGTGCATGCTGCAAAGTGTAAGAGTAAAGGATGGGGCTCAGGGGGACCGTTCAGGGCTGTTGATGCAACCTACCACAGGTTTGCAACTATGGCCTACTCAATCCCTCCCACTCTGGATGCTCAGAGAGAAGCTCTGGGCCTCTTGCCCTGCCAGGGAAATCAGAGGAAGCTTTACAAGAAGGCCCCACTTCTTGCTTCCCTCCATGAGTTATGCTGCCCTCCAGGGTGAGGATGTCGAAGATTCTTGGTCAGGGCCCAGTGCCATCGTGCTAGTGTGTTCCTGGCTTTGGAAAGCTTGCCTTGGATTTTCCAAGAAAGAAAGGTAGGGTAGAGTCTCCCTCACCCCCAACTAATAAAGCATTTGTAGACATAGGAGAGATATTAAGCCAAGAGGGGGTGGGAAAAAAGGCCACTTTGAAAAGCCTTTAGAAAGCCTCCTCTCCCATCTGTTCAGCTCGTGGGAAGGCTCTGTTTTCCGTACTTAAAGGATTTGTAAATTCATTACCAACAAGTAAAATGTACAAAGCACACACAGAGACATCGAGGTCTGATTCACCATCTGCTGGGGAGCTGCAGCCATGCAAACAGTGCAGCACTATTCCCCATCAGCGAGAGGCATGGACACAGGCCCACCCAGGCCCCAGCAGTGCCCATGGGGAAGAGCTCTCCCATTGTATTTCACTGCACATGGGCAAGGGGCTGGGCTCAGAGGCCCTGAGTCCCTTCCCACTTCCCCCCTCCCCTTCATTTAATCCTGTAGAGGTGGAGGGCACCCATGGTTTGCCATAAAGCACATCATCTTAGCTTTTGCAGCCCCTGGAAGCAGAAATGAAGTAGAACGCATTGGAAGCTGCTGCAGTTCCCAGGCTCCCTGTTTCAGTGAGATCAGCTTGGCTGCGTGTTGATGGGAAGGGCTACTGGCACAGCTCTCTCTCCTGCTAAGAGATCTGTTTCCATTCCAAAACCTGATCCCAGACTCTGTTCTTGCAGGTTCCAGGGGAGTCCCTTCAAGACTAGCCCTGGGGAAAAGTGTGAAGGAGGCAAGTGTGTTTGGTTCCCTGTTTCAGTGGCCTCCTGGCTCTCTGCTCCTCCTTTTCTCTCCGAGTAGTTACCCCTGAGGCTGCTTGAGGACTGTGTGTGGGCTCCTGGGTCTCTGGCCTCTGATGCCACCCTGGGGATGGAAAGGGCAGCTCTGTATCTGGTCCTCCTTCGCTCCTCTCACCCTGACCTCACGCCCCAGCTTAAATACCCATCTTCGGCCACACCCATAATTCCACCGGCTCTGCCCCATGCAGATGGGGATTTCTGAATTGCCATTCTGGTAGATGCCCTGTACCTCCAGGATTAGGCCCGCCCCATGCTTGCAAATCCTTCCAGGGAAGAGAGTTGTGATCCTAAAGTCCAGACCAACAGCTAGTGCCCTGCTACCATGGTTAACATAGTCTGCCTGCCTCTGTTTCTGTCCTTGTTTTGCTGCTCCGCCGCCGCTAATAATGCCTATTAGCCTGGATGATCTTCCTGACCACCTGCCACCTGTCTCCTTCCTCTTAAGCCTCTTTGCTTCCATCTGGGCTCCCTGGCTCTGTCTGCAGATGGACTAGCTGTGGACCCCTGTCCTGCCCCAGCGAGCATGCCACAGGCCTCCTCAGAACCTCATGTCCTTTGTCCACTGCTGCTCAGGCTTCCTCACTGTGACATGTCCCCCAGGTAGTTCCCCTTCATCTCCCTGGTGGAGGGGTTTGAATGTTCTTGTCCTAACCTAGAGAGAAAACAGGGTCTAGGGCTCTCTGTTAATGCCCAGGCCAGCCGTCTACTAGCCAAGGGACATTTCATTCATTCAGCATAGAGTTGTTGAACATGGCGCCAGGTGCATTTCTAAGTGCTGGCTGAGCAAGCTAGGCAAGACCCCTGCCGTTAGGGGATTGACTTTGCAGCTGAGGAGAAACAGACAATATACAAAATCCAAATGACAAAATTTAGATAGCTGGGCACGGTGGCACATGCCTGTAATCCCAGTACTTGGGAGGCCAACACAGGAGGATCACAGGTCTGAGACCAACTTAGCAAGACCCTGTTTCAAAATAAAAAAATAAAAAGGGCTGGAGTGTAGCTCAGAGGTAGAATGGCCCATGGGTTCCATCTAGTACAACAACAACAACAACAACAATAATAATAATAATAAATAAAAAAGAAAGAGAGAAAAATATAGAGAATAATAAGCAGTTATATGAAGAAGATAACACTGGGTAACAAATTAGAAAGTCATTAGTATTAGAGTGGTAGTAAAGAGGGAACTTGAGCTGGGAAAGCTGAGCAACTTGCCTTTGAGGGGTGCTTCTCAGAGCATGACCAGAAGGATCCAGAGACCTGGTAATCTGGGAAGAGTGAGTGCAGAGGCCTTGGGGCGATAATGAGCTTAGTGTGTTTCAGAGACAGAAAGAAGGCCAAGGCAGGTTGTAACCCAGTGAATAGCAGAGAGAGCGACACCCATAGGCAGCAGAAGTAAGCAGGAACCAGACCACGAAAGCATTAAGCCTTGGCAAGCAGTCCGATTTTGTAGGAAAGGCAATGGCAAGCATTTTCAGGGTTTTAGGCAGGAGGGAAATGTGATCTACGTTACACCTTAAAGGGAACATTCTTGCTGTTGCAGGGAAACCAACGAGGAGGAGGATGCGGGTGACTTGGACGCTGGGGATAGCAGTTAAGATGGCGAGAGGTGGTCTGGCTAGGGATGTGTTTGGAAGTACAGACCATAAGGCTTGCAGATAAAGTAGATGTGTTAGAGAAAAGGAGGATGAAGAATAACCACAAGAAAGTTTCTTAACCTTTATGAACTCTGCTGTCCTCGATATCAAATAATTACATAGGTGATGGGCATTCAACAACACAAGCCGTTACATAACACCACACACACACACACACACACACCCCAAAAACATGCGCCAAACAGTTTGGTACAGCTGGCCGGGCTCCGCAAGTCCTCTCCTCCAAGGCTTTGCACACGCAGCCATGTTACTCTGTTCTCCCTCCCTTCCATCTTCACCTGGCAAACTCCTTCCTTGCCTGTCAGGTCTCAGCTAAATGTGAATGTTCAAGAACTTCCTGATTTACAACTGATTTCTTCCCCTCCCATCCTGCTGCTGAAGTTGCTGGGCTGCTTATCTATTTCCCATCTTGGTTTTTAACTCTTTAAAGAGTGGATCTGAATTCTCAGAGATGGGTAAGTCTTTAGATCATAAACTAACAGTTCCCCCACTGGCTTTTGTCAACTAGGTGAAGAAGCCTGTCCACCACTCTCCTCACACCCTGGCTGCTCTCCCCTGAGCTCAGCTGCTGTGTTCTGGACATCCAGCCAAGTGCCACCATCCTCCACCACCCTGTTCAAGAGCCCCTGTTTCATTAAGTGTCCCACTCATACTCATGCTTTCCTCACCGCTCTGTAAAGAGAACAGTAAGAGCAGACCTGACTCCTCTCCTCAGAAAGGTCAGTTTGCAAGTTTTCCCTTGGCTGACATCTGGGAGTGTGGCTGGTACCCAGTTTCCTCTGCTTACTCATATTGATACATTCCTTAAGTGATAAGGATGACTTGCATGCTTCGACTGTATTTGTGCTGAGTAGTTGCTTTCCTTCTGGAAGGCTGGAGTTTTTGAAGATGCTAAACAGCTTGTGACTGCCTGACCAGCTTCAGTACAAACTATGGTATTGCATCTCTGTAAGGGTTGCCTTGGGCAGAAGCGTCACACATGTGTTGCGGTGCTTTTGCTGCTGAGATAGGAAGAGAGCACGAGGAAGCTGGTACACGATTCTTCCAGGCTCTGCCTCTGCCTTTTCCCCTTTTGAGCCGGCTGTGTGTCCCTACTACATCATCAGTGAATGAATGTTAGCTGCGAGGACAATTATATGCTGAGTTCTTTGAGTGTGCTGAACGAATATTCAAATGTGGTCTCAGGGACCTCCAACACATAGTCATTTGCGTCCTTAGCATTATTGTACCATTATATAACTGTCTCTTACTATTAAACTTGTATTCTATCGACTCCTACACAGGAGCCCAGGAAGTACCTGGTGGGACAATGAATAAGTAAATGAAGGAGGCATGAAAGCCACTAGAGGTTGGGCATGGCCCCATGGCAGACTGTGGGCAGATAGCTGAGATACTTTAATGCTAATGGTGGTATTTTATTTCCTGGGGCAAAGGGAAACTGAATTGACCAGGCTCTAGTAGGGTTTCCAGGTAATTCCTAGCATCATGAGGCAGTCAAGAAGTCTCTGCTAAAACACCCAGGAGACAGAGACCTCTGTGCACAGAAGCAGGAAGAAAGAGTCCTGAGACAGCTAGATATGCTTGCAAACTTGTATCTGGAACCCAGGGACTCATATCCTTAGCATTGTACCTTGTGCCAGTGGGCTACAAAACAACTGTTCGTTTGCATATTTGTACTTCTAAAAGTGTAGGAGGTGGTCACATATGCAGATGTGCATAGACATGTCTCTGTATTTATTTCCCAAATCACACAACTGGAGATATATATATATATATACTTACATGTGCATGAACAGGCATGTGAGAAATGTGATTATGCAGGCTTAAATGAATTTGCTTGGGTTTGCAAGTATAATTACATGAGTTCATGTATTTGGAGCATGCAAACATGTGTGTTTGCATGCACCCCTGCATGCCAGAGTGAGTACATATGTGAACGTGCATACTGATCTCTGCTTATCTGCTCTGCACTGAGCACAGACAGCTGCTTTAATAGCATCTGCAGCTGAGCGACTGCACTAACTGCTGTGGCCCCATCGTGCTATCAGGATTGCTTCAGCCCTTTCAGGATTACCAGTGCTCAGTGCAGTTTAAATATATCTCCAGCCCTAATCCCTAAACAAAGATGCAATGATTTCTGCTAAATATGTTGGATTCTTTATTAAGATAAAGTCAAGGAGATGGGAAGCCACGTCTGGTGGAACACTGATTGACATTCAAGATGGGAGATCATGAAAACCAGGCGCGCCCCTCTGCCCATAGGGGAGGGACGGAAAGGAAAGCCAGTGAATGATGAAAACAGCAAAATTCTAGAGGCAGAAAAGCCACTGTGTGAGGTTACAGCAGCTCATGCAGGTGTATACCAAGGTTGGGAAGAGAACAACTAGACTCCCTCACTAGCTAGGATAAAGCTGGGGCCATTCAATGAGGAGGATTATCAACCACGAACCAGGCCTTGAGTGAGAATGCTCTCTGAGGGAACAAAGGAGAGGTAACTCTTGCTTTCAAGGAAGCTCCATCAAGCTTTGGGCCAGGGGACTAGAGGAGTCACTGCCAATCCATGGAACAGTTTGGGGAAAATCGGAGGAGGTTTTCTGGTCTCCAGGTGTACCTAGTCTTATACTAGGAAGTATAGTTTGGTAAGTGGATCCTAGAGGATTTAGTTCACCTGGGAACCTGTGTTAGTGGAGTTAGTGATCCTGCATGAGTAAATGTAGCTCCCTGAGCACAGAAAGAAGGGAAAGGCCAGAGGGGTGACTGTGAGCAAAGCGTTGCCCACTGTAGGAAGCAAAGAGGCCAAATTAGGGAAGCTCAGAGAGACCAGGCCCTCTATGTCCAGGGCCATGATGACCCTTTCTCTTCTACCCTGCCTCGCCTCACCCTCTGCTGCTCTTAACAGGGAATAATTCTTTGTTTCTGGTGTTATTTTTTGTACTTACAAAAAATCTCAGACTTGGAATCTGGAGAAGGACTTATAGCCATAAAGTGCTATGGCTTTGTGTATGCGCCTGGGGTGAGTAACATGTTTCAGTCTCTTCAGTAGAATAGGGATGATGATTTTTTGTTATAAGGTTCACTGCCTGAAATAACATACTCAGTATGCAACAAGACCGGCCCATGTATGTATCCTATACTAGATTCCATGGAGGAAAATGAGAAGTTACAGTCTTGTCCTGAATGAACATAAAATTCATGCAATTACTGATAGAGTTGAACTTAAATCTGTCATCATTCCATTTTTTTTTTCTCCTTGCTCCTATATGTTCTTCTAATATCTTCTTTGGTCTCGACTAATTTTTATTATTCCATTTTATCTCCTTGTTGATTTATTAGCTATCACTCTTTCTTGTGCCATTTTAATGGTTGACATAGGGTTTATAGGATACCTCTTTAACTTATCACAGTCCAGCATCGTGATGTCATACCATTTTACATATTGTATAAGAACTTTTACCATAGTATCTGTCCATTTCTCTTTTAATATGTTCTATTGTTGTCAGACATTTTCCTTCCACATATGTCATAATACAGCATTCTACATTGTTAATATTTTTGTTTAAAACAGCAAATTATCTTTTAATGTGATTTAAATAAAATGAAAGGGATTATATGTGCATACATGTACCTGCATAGTTGGCATTTTCAGTAGTCTTTATTCCTTGGTATCAAAGATGTTTTTGCTTGGTGTACAGTGCTAGCATGGCAGTTTTATTCTTTTAGTATTTAAAAGATGATACTACACTATCTTCATCTTATATTGTCTCTGATGGGAAATCTGCTGTTATCTTTATCTTTCTTTTCCTGTATATGTCTTTTCTTTGATTATTTTCAAGTTTATCTCTTTCACTCATCTTGAGCTATTTGGATAGGAAAAGCATTTGACACAATCCAGCATCCATTTCTGGTAAAATCTTTCAGCAAACTTGGAATAAAAGGGAACTTTTCAACCTGATAATAGCCAACTTCAAAATTCTACAGCTAACATTATACATAATGCTTTCCGCCTAACATCATGAATGTCTACTCATCATTTCTAGGAAACATTGTACTGGAGATTCTAGCCAGTGCAATAGAGCAAGAAAAAGAAAGAAGAGAAGATGTAAAACTTTCTTTATAAATAGGCAACATAAGTGACTATGTCAAAATGAATGTCTATGTAGAAAATACTATAAAATATAAAAAAATATATAACATACTATTAGAACTAGTGAGTTTAGCAATTTGCAGAATAGAAGATCTAAATACACATATCAATAGTATTTCTATTAGCAAATAACAATCAAAAATTGAAATTTTAACAATACTATCAAAGATATAGAATACTTAAGAATAAATCTGACAATGATTTTTCATACACTAAAAACTATAAAAAATTGCTGAGAGAAATTAAGTCCTAAATAAATGGAGAGACATACATGTTCATAAATTGGCAGATCAAAATTGTTTAGATATCTTTCCCCAAATTGATCTTTAGTTGCAATGCAATTCCAATAAAAACCTCCACAGGTTTCTAGTTAGAAACTGACAAGTCAAGTCCAAAATTCATATGGAAGCACAATAGCCAAAAACTTTGACAAAATTAAAAAACTAACACTACCTAACTTCAAGATTTATTATAAAACTAGTCATCAACACAGTATGGTATTTGTGTAAAGATGAACAAATCTCCAACTGGACAGAATAGAGTATTCATAAATAGACCCACACAAATAAGAACTGCTGATTATTTTAAACAAAGATACAAATGCTTTTATATATACTGAAAGGATAGTATTATTAACAAATAGTGCTGGATCAGTTGAACATCCATGTGTATGAAAATAAACTGATTCATAGCTCTTCCCATATTAAATTTTTAAGTAAAATATAGATTAGAAACCGAAGTGTAAACTGTAAAACTCTTAAATTTGTAGAAGAAAACCTAGGCAAAGTCTTTGAGACTGAAATTTAAGCAAAGATTTCTTAGTATATCAAAAATTCTGATTCACAAAACAACAAATTCATAAAATGGGCTTCATCAAAATTAAAAACTTCTGTTATTTGAATTTATTAAAATAATAAAAGACAATCTACAAATTATTTGCAAATTATATATCTGATAAAGACTTATATTCAAAACATATACTCTCCAAACTTAATAATAAAAAAACAAATAAATTTAAGGATTGTAAGTGATTTGAAAAGATATTTCACCAAAGAATTATTCAGATGGCAAAAACAGCAATAAAATTGCTGAATGATTCTAAGCATTAATCATGTGCAAACTAAAAGTACAGTAAGAAGCCACTACATACCTATACATACTATATACTTAGCTACAAGTTAAAAAAACACAGTGAGATACTATGTATCCATTATAATAGCTAAAATTTTAAAGAAACTCTATTATCTAAAGTGTTAGAGAGAATGTGGAGCAAATAAAACTCTCAGAAACTACCTTTGTTAAGAATGTAAAATGGTAAAATCTCTTTGGAAAACAATTGAGCAGTTAAAATATTTAAAATACACATGCCATAGCCATTTCATTCCTAGGTATTTACCCATGAGAAAAGAAAGCATATATATATATGTGTATATATATATATATATATATATATATGTATGTATATATATATATGAGAGAGAGACTTATGCACAGATGTTCATAGCAACTCTACTTGTAATAGCTTCAAACTGACAACTATTTAAATACCCATTAACAGGTGAAGGAATAATCCAATTGGTCTATCCACTTAATGAAACACTACTCAGCTACAAAAAGAAATAAATTACTGATATACACATTGACATGAATGAATCTGAAAATAATTTCTGAGTGGAAAAAATACAGACCAAAAAAGAGAATACAATATATGATTCCATTGACATAAACTTATAGAATTTATCATCTAATCTATAATGATAGAAATCATATCAGGTGTTTCTTGGGAATAGTGGGTCAAGGAGTGTGAGGAAGAGCTAGACAGAAAAACTGGCATGTGGAAACCTAGGGGAGGATGATATTTATGGCTGTGGTGACAGTTTCAAGGATATAATGTACACCAATCTCAACAAATTGTTCACTGAGATGTGTGCAGTTTATTGTATGTCAATTATACTGAAATGAAGCTGTCAAATAAATTAAGAATAAAGTAATAGGCTAGGCATGATGGCACACGCCTGTAATACCAGTTCTTGGGAGGCTGAGACAGGAGGATTGCAGATTTACTACCAGTGTGTGGTAACTTAGCAAGACCCTGTTTCAAAATAAAAAATGAAAAGAGCTTGGGGTGTGGCTCAGTGGTAGAATGCCCCTGGGCTCAATACCAAGTGCCACAAAAAATGAATGAAATAATAGATGGATTCTGATTAATTGACAGAAAAGGCAGGATGCCAATTATAATAGGCATCTACTGAGACAATTTATTCTGGAAATCCATGTTTGTTGACTCACTCCACATGATATTTATATTATAAACGAATGCTAAAGAAGTCATTCATCTGTATCCTTTAAGTAGATGCATTTACTGAACATAAATTCAACTGCTTTGGGGGATGGGGGCAACTAAACAGATGTGAGACATCAGGACAGAAGGAGCCACAGATGATCATTGTCGAGTCTGGGGTAGATTCTAGGCAAATTGAGTTTTGAAAGAGTAGTGACTATTACTCATTGAAAAGACATCAAATACGTGTTCCAAATAATGCTCTTCATTGAGCATGGGCTGAGCCTTGCCTCGATCATCCATCTGTCCTGTTTCATAGGACAGATGCAGGAGATCACATGTAAGAAAGGGCTCCACAGCTCCTCAGTAAGCACATCATCATCCTCTTTCAGTCAGCATTCTCAATGCTGTAATCCAAAACACTTGACCACCACAACTTAGACGAAGGAAGATTTATTTGCTCACAGTTCTGGAGATTTCAGGGGCTCAGTCCATGTTAGGCCAGGTGAAGTCTGCAGAGCTCAGGGCATGGTGTGGGGAGCAGAGAGAGAGAGAGTGCAAAGGCTCTGCTCTCCCATCATGGAGGCCAAAAGCAAGAGAGAGAGAGAGAGAGAGAGAGAGAGCAAGGGGAGAAGGGACCATATATAATCTCCAAGGCCACATTCCCAGGGAATCCTCCTCAGCAACCCTTCCCTGCCTCTAACATGGCTGCCTTGTCTCTGTGATATCTAGGGGGACATTCTAAATGCAAACTATACCACAGACTTAGGCTTTCCCCTGCTCTATGAGGAAAATACACACTTCTAGAAAAAAACATGACTGAGGGATGAGGCTCTACTAGTAGAAAGCAGAACCCTGAAATGCCATGGCAGCGATTGATACTGACAGATACCACCCTGCAGTCTCCATTCCGATTGTGTCAGGATGGTTCCAAGCCCAGTCGCTGGCTACTGCTTTCTTTTCAGCAGCCTGAAAATGGGAAGACTGGACTGCCCAGTAAAGAGCATATCTTGCAATGCCCTGGATTTTGATGGGTTTTAAGTCAGACAAAGGGCATTCAAAACATGGGAGCTGCCCAGATCTCCCTTTGTGGGTTTCAACACACTTTTCCCCATCTCTACTGGTCCTTCCCAGTGTCTCCAGGGTTTGGTTTGGTAATCCATCTCTGACAGTCTTTGCCTCAGCATAGGCAAGTTCCCTTTATTTTGCTTCATCCTATAATATTTTTGTTTTTGTTTCTTTTTAGAAAGAACATCATTAGGAGATTAGTGGGGGAAAAAGTCAAAGACACAAAGGAGTTATGAAATTACAGAGCAAGGAGCTTTGCCTTTCTAGAAGCAGGCTATACTGGCTGCCACTGTTTAACAGGCACCCAGGATCCAACTCCTTAATTCAGTGGCATTGGATCTCAAGCTGAGGTCTGACTTCTCAAATACCCAAGGTTAGTTTTCAGTTGGTGCTGATCCTTACAGATGGTGGTCTTTGAGTTACCTCTCAGGTTGGGAGTCCAGTGGATTTTCTATGAGTCCCAGGCTGTCCCTCCCTGAAGGGTTTCCTTAAATCCTAGGCACTCCCCTATTACACCCCAGTTCTACAAGGCAGGGGTCATGTCTGCTCTGCTCATGCTCTATTTCCAGTGCTCAGCAGAGCACGCTGTAGGTATCAGTAAGCACTTGTGAAATGAAAGAGTACCCCTGAACTTCAGCTACCTGCACGAATGAAACCAATCTGCCTGTCCACTTCTGCAGTCACTGACAACTCTGGCTACAGAAGGAGCATCTTACCTGACCTGCTGGCCATATTTTTTGAAACCTGATTTCAAACACTTGTCAGAAATCTTGTTTGGTTTCCAACTCTGCCCTGCACTTACTGGGTGATGTGGGTCACGTCAACCAATGTGTTGATTTTTATTTTTCTTATTGGTAAAGTGGGTATGAAAATCATACTTGGAGTCACTTCGAGAGTTGTTATAAAAGATACCTCTTCCAAGTGTACTGTGGTGTTTTATAATCTTTATCTGACTATGCACACGTTAGGATGCTTATTCCTCACTTGTTCTATTGTAAGTAGAGTAGCTTTCAGCAAGGGATCTCTCCAGGCCTATCTGACTTCTCTGATTGGTGATGGGAGAAATTGAGCCTGTGTGAATCTGCTCCCTTCTCTCACCCTTCTGGATCCAGCCTGCCTGAGGGAAGCAGCTATATTTTTGTGCCTCCTCTCAATGCATCTTACAGAGTCAAGCTTGATACCCAATACTCAGAGCTGTCTGAGGCTGGGGGAAAATCAGTATCTATAGTAGAGTGAAATCAAGCCAGCTGGACTCACTTGCTTAGGATGCCGTCTCTAGTCTTGTCTTTACTGATGATAACAACATTGTTCTGATTTGTCTTGTCAGACTCCAGGGCCTCTCTCTCAGTTCTGAATTCAGGTGGGGAAAGTGATATTATTAGTTGAGTCCCTTCAACACCAACATTTGTCAGTTTTGATTGTTCTTATTAGGAGCCATCCCAGAATGCTTTGCATTTGGAATCCTGAGAGTGGTGCTAAGTAATTTCCACTCCTGAGCAGCAGGACTTGAGCTACAGGCTCTACATGCTCAACACCAAGGTCACACAGCTGCTTGGAGGTGGGTCATGGCTGTAATAGCCAGCTGTCAGTAATCTCTTTTCCAGACCCAACTCCATCCTCCTTTCCCTGCCTGGGCCTGCCAGGGTCCCATCTCAGGGTCCAACTCAGGTCTTCCCTATCACTCCAGTGCTATCTTTGTCTCTCCTATTCCCGCCTCCACCCCAACCTTGAATCCAAGTCTCTCCTTAAATCTCCCCCAAGGAAACATCCCTTTCTCTTGGCATCTAGTGATTGACTCTCTGGGAGAAGTGAGCAGTGCTGATGTGTATGAAGGGTGCTCTGGAGAAATAAATTGTGCAGAGGATGAGTGAGGGCTTGGAGAAGAAATGCTGGCTCTGGCAAAAGACATAAGAACCCTGGAGGCTGTGCCCACCCCTCTGTGAATGATGGACCTGTTCGGTCTGAGTTACTGCCACATGCCCGGTTATCATTTTGAATAGTTCAACATGGCTGTAGAAGGAGCAGGCAAGCGCTCTCTGCAGCCATTTCAATAATCACCCAAGGCTGATTTTGGCATGTGGTGCTTGCTGGCATACAGATACCAGGAGATAATTTAGTAGGAGGATTAGCAAAATTAATCATATCTTGATCATGTTTGAGACCTTGGCAATTGAGAAACCAGGGTGTGAACCAGGAGGTAAGCCCCCAGGTTCTTAGGTTCCCAAGGTTCCCGTACTTGGTAACCAGTGAAAAAAAGCCCGTTGTCTGCTGTCTTTACAAGATAAATGTTAGATTTATAAGGAGACTTGTTATTGAAAAGATGCATTCAGAGGCAGGATAGTGTGGAACTAATATCACTCAACGAGAGGTCAGAAAACTGGTTTGGAATTTTAGATTAGTTCCTGTCTAGCTATTTGACCCTGAATAAATCATCAGACTTCACCAAGCCTCAGTTTCCCCATCTATGAAATGAAGAAAAAAACAATAACTGCCCTTCCTAATCCATAGAGGCGTTGTGGGGATCAAAAGAGATAATACATTTGAAATTACTTTATAAGCTGTAAAACCATTTTACAAACATGACATAATACCAATGTCTGTGGCAATCTCTTACCTCCCTTTTTCCTTCCTTCCCTGTCATTTCACTCCCTGGGGTCTTCTTGCCATCCTACAGGGGTGTTTCATGGAGGAGTCCTCCATTCTCTATGCCCAAATCTAAGCACTTTTATTCTGTTCATTTCCCTAGGGGTGGGTGATGGGCTCCTCAGCCATCCAGATTAAAGAATTCTTCCAGAGAAAAGCAGTAATGACATAATTGTCCCTTCAGGGTATCCACTCCTTCAAAGTATGTGCTTCTATGAGGAAATGAGTCAGTAGGTGTGGTGATTTGGAGCAGAGGGTCTAAGGTCAGAGCCCCTCAAACCCTCCAAGCCTGAAGTTCAGGTTAGGTGGGAGAGAAGAGAATGCCTGACAATCCACAAAGCTCTCTCCATGCTGGAGTCTGTCCCCCAGCAGCTGCCCGGGAAGTTGCCATATGCATTAAATATGTTGGTCTCAAAGCATAGTCCTAGAGAGCCTTCTAAATATTGCATTCAGGTTTGGTCTGCCTTTGAACTTGCTAGTGTTTCCTCACACCTGGAATGTCAAACTGAAGGCTCGAAGCACAGGGCTGAAACTATACCTGTAGCTGGTCTTACGTGCTCTGAACCAAAGGGCCCACAAGAAAACTAGTCAAATCCACTATTTAAGTGGTGCATCATTCATACTTTCGTGGATGCTGTGGATCGATCAGAAGAGACAGCCTCTAGGGAACCTCATCCTGAGCAAGAAGAAATAGCTTGGGATGCAACAGAATCCCACAAAGACAGGCGAGAATTCCATCTTTTATTAATCTCTTTATTCATTGATTGGTTGAATCATTCATTCCCTCACCAAAGTGCCTTGTGATTTACTGTGCTCTAGTCCATGCCAGCTGGGGTAACCCAGCATGGTTTTAAGAAGGATGAGGTATTTTAACTGAACTGGGAAGGAAAACAAATATCTTGGTAGGAAAAAATAAAGAAGAGTGGCAGGGCCCACATGTGGCTAAAGGAAAACCATCAGTAAAAACTAAAGAACTAGGTGAAGAGGTATGTTAATGGTTAAACAGGGAAAATGAGGGGCAAGGGTGAGAGATGAGGCAAAAAACGTGGAGAGAATCATAATTTAGAGGACCTGATAACACAGACTAAGGAATCTGGATGTTTTTCTACAGGCAATGGGAGCTACCTGGGTTTTTAAAGCTGAGAGATGGAATGATCCGACTTGTGGCATTAGAAAACCAGCCCTAGCCACAGCATCAAGGGAGTGGTGCAGGGGGTAGGAGATAGGGTGAAGGCAGAAAGAACAATTAGCAGTCACCTGCCATAGACACGACAAAGGGCAGAAATGGGCAAAGACAATGGGAGGGAAAAGGCTGGCATGAAATCATGAAGTACTCTCAAGGTAGAATTGTCATGCCCTGATGGCTTCTTGGATGTGGGGCTTGAGGACTTGGAGGGGACCAAGTTGGATGATCAGAAGCATGGTGGTGAGAAAATAAGTACAAAAGCAGGAGCAGCTGTTGAGGAAAAAGAAGGACTCTGTTTTGGCCACGCTGAGTTTGATATTTAATCTGATGAGACTTTCAAGGGAAGTTTCCAATGTAGGCTAATGGATAGACCAGCCTGAAGCTCAGGAGAGCAGCCAGGCTTCAGGATGGATGGCCGTGTCTCAACCTGGAACTGTTTGGTGGAGTCTCCTGTCAGGCATTGGGAGCTCCAAGCTATGGGGAAGAAGTTAAAGAATGAAGAGTTGATTTCTTTCCTCTCCTTTTTTTTTTCTTTTTTTTTTTGCGGTACCAGGGATTGAACCCAGGGGCGTTTTACCTCCGAGCTTCACCCCCGGCCCTAGTTTTTATCCTTTATTTTGAAACCGGGTCTCACAAAGTTGCGGAGGGCCTCACTAAGTAGCTGAGGCTGGCCTCGAACCTGGATCTTCCGGTCTCCGCCTCCCAAGTACTGGGATTACAA
>PVJS01007609.1:35345-55654 GCA_004027185.1 Glis glis | reverse complement strand
AAATAAATAAATAAATAAATAAATAAATAAATAAATAAATAAATAAATAAAAATAAAAAAAAATTAAAAATGCTCTGTACAAAACCGGGCGTGGTCATGCACACCTGTAATCCCAGTACTTGGGAGGTTGAGATAAGAGGATCACAGGTTCAATACCAGCCTCAGCAACTTAGTGAGCTCCTGTTTCAAAATATAAAATTAAAAAAAGAGCCGAGCGTGGTGGCACACGCTTGTAATCCCCAGTACTTTGGAGGCTGAGACCGTAGGATCCGGGTTCGTGGCCAGTCTCAGCTACTTAGTGAGGCCCTCCACAACTTCGTGAGACCCTGTTTCAAAATAACAAAAAATAGGGCTGGAGGTATAGCTTGGAGGTGAACTGTCCCTGGGTTTAATCCACAGTACTGCAATAAATAAATAAATAAATAAATAATTTTTTTTTTGCGGTACCGGGGATTGAACCCAGGGGCGTTCTACCTCTGCGCTACACCCCCGGCCCTATTTTTTATACTTTATTTTGAAACTGGGTCTCATGAAGTTGCGAAGGGCCTCACTAAGGAGAGAGAGAGAGAGAGAGAGAGAGCGCGCGAGCGCGCTGAGGCTGGCCGCGAACCCGGATCCTCCGGTCTCCGCCTCCCAAAGTACTGGGATTACAAGCGTGCGCCACCACGCCCGGCGCATAAATAAAATTTTAAAAAGGGCTGGGGATATAGATTGGAGGTAGAAAACCTCTGGGTTCAATCCCCTGTCCCCCCCAAAAAAAAAGCTCCATACACTGTAAGATTATTTAAATAGAAAATGATCAGGAAGTAGTACATGTGTTAGAATCCTGAATTCTAGCAAGTTACATTTCTCAGTTTTTATTAAAGAATATATTCTTAGGTGCGGTTGTGCATGTGTGTAATCCCAGTACTTGGGAGGCTGAGACAGGAGTATCACAGTTTCAAGGACAGCCTCAGCAACTTAGCATGACCCTGTTTCAAAATAAAAAAAAAATTAAAAGAGCTGGGAGTGTATCTCAGAGATAGAATGCCCCTGTGTTCAATCCCCAGAATCCCCAGTACCAGTGAATGAAGAAACGAATGAACGAGAGATTCTTCTTTTAAATTGGGTATGCATTTTTCCTGTACTGTATCATTAAGGGAAACACTTATGTGAAAATGTAAAGCAAGTATTTTTATTTTTATTTATTTTTTTATTTTTTGTGGTACTGGGAGTTGAACCCAGGGGTATTCTACCTCTGAGCTATACCCCAGCCCTATTTTCTATTCTTTATTTTTGAAACAGGGTCTCACTAAGTTATGGAGAGCCTCACTAAGTAACTGAGGCTGGCCGCAAACCTGAGATCCTTCTGTCTCAGCCTCCCAAGTACTGGGATTACAAGTGTGCACCACCACACCTGGCTGGAATTATTCTTTTGAAGGATTCAGAGTCATGTTTTGTTGAGCATCCAGAAAAATACTTACTGCGTTTTTATTTTAATGGCTCTAGTCTTACAAAAATGTACTACCATATCTTGAATTTATTATTTTTATTTTTTTTTATGTTTATTTGCTGTACTGGGGATGGAACCCAGGGACATTCTACCTCCAAGCTACACCCCCAGCTCGATTTTTTATTCTTTATTTTGAAACAGGGTCTCACTAAGTTACAGAGGGCCTCACTAAGTAGCTTAGGCTGGCCGCGAACTCGAATCCTCCCATCTCAGCCTCCCAAGTAGGGATTACAAGTGTGTGCCACCATGCCCGGCTTGAATTTATTATGTTAATACTTAGATCATCTCATCAGTAATGGTTTTTGACAATAAGCCTATTGTGTAAGAAACTTTGAGTCTGTCCTTGATCTTCCAGATGCCTGTCCCCATGCTTATTCCATCCTCAGTGGATAATGAAGATAAAGTCACTGAGAGTATTGAAGACATTAAGGACAAGCTTCCTGCACATCCATTTGAAGCTGATCTCCTTGAGATGGCAGAAATGATTGCAGAAGATGAAGAAAAGGAGAAAGCTCTATCTCAGGGAGGTTGGTACAGTCTTTAAAAGAAAGAAAAAAAATCACAAATTTTCTGGTAACTCAATTTTAAATTTCATGATCATCTACTGGTTTTATGCCTGTATTCAAAGCTATTAACTGCACATAAGAATTTCTGATGCGTAATCATCAGCAGGCTGATAAAGAGGGTAAACAGAACCTTAGGACAGAAAACTTTTTGGCTCAAAATATCCTATAGATAAATCTTATTGTATTAGTTTGGAATAGGATGAAAGTAATAATTAGCATTCATGTATGCTTACCATGCTTTAGGCATTGTCCTGTGGGGTTGTGTGTGTTTCTTCATTTAATCTTCAAAACAACCCTATGAGGAAGTATTGTATACTTTAGATTTCTCATCTGAAAAAGAGAATATTAGGTTTGCCCTAATGATGCCGTCAGGAAGTAGAGAAACAGAACTCGGATCAAAATCTGTCTTGACTCTGAGCCAGGCATTGTCGCGCATGCTTGTAATCCCAGTACTTGGGAGGCTCAGACAGGAGGATCATAGGTTCGCGGCCAGCCTCAGCTACTTAGTGAGGCCTTCCACAACTTAGACCCTGTTTCAAAATAAAGAATAAAAAATCGGGCTGGGGGTGTAGCTCAGAGGTAGAACGCCCCTGGGTTCAATCCCCAGTACTGCAAAAAAAAAAAAAAAAGAAATCTGTCTGACTGAATCACATATGAACCAGAACTTGCTAATCCATATTCCAGAAACATTGCTATCCTGAATTAGGACCTCCTTAATTTTTTTATATAGGAAGAGGTAGAGAAAACTGTAATTACAATTGTTGAAATATGTAGGTGATTTTTTGCAAAAGCCTTTTTTTGTTTGTTTTGTGGTACTGGGGATTGAACCCAAGCTACACCCAAGCCCTTTTTATTTTTTGTTTGGAAACAGGGTCTTGCTAGGTCAGCCTTCCAAGTACTGGGATTATAGGCGAGTGCCACCATGCATAGATGCAAAGGCCTTTTTTATTTAACTTAATTAATTTATACATTTATACATACATATATACCTACATACCTACATACAGGGCATTGAACCCAGGGGCATGCTACCTCCATGATACACCCCAGACTGAGTTTATTTTTTTATTTGGAAACAGGGTCTTGCTAAGTTTCTGGAAGCCTCACTTCAGTTGCCGAGACTGGCTTCAAACCTACGATCCTCCTGTTTCAGCTTCCCAAGTACTGGGATTATAGATGTGCACTACCACGCCTAGCTCAAAGGGCTTTTCTTGTGTGTGTGTTGCTGAGGATTGAACCCAGGCGCATTCTACCTCTGAGCTACACCCCAACCCTATTTTTACTTTTTATTTTGAAACAGGGTCTCAGGCTAGGTTGATGAGAGTCTCACTATATGTTGAGGCTGTCTTCGAACCTCCGATCCTCCTGTCTCAGCCTCCCAAGTACTGGGATTTACAGGCATGTGCCACCATACTCAGCTTCAAAATCCTTTTTTATATATCACTGTTGAACCAAAAAATATCCTGTTTTCTTTGTTATTTTTTTTTCTTATTATTCACTGGTAGATTTTAGAAAGCTAACCACTGAGTTGATTTTTTCATAGTAAAGGCTAGATGATTTCCTAAACATGGTAGGATTTGGAAACACTATCAGCTTTTCTATTGCATTGCCAGTAAGTTTTTAAATTACATATTCTAAGAGATCGGTTAAAGCTTATTTGTAGCCGAGTGTGGTGGCGCATACTTGTAATCCCTGTACTTGGGAGGCTGAGACAGGAGGATCACAGGTTCAAGACAAGCCTCAGCAACTTAGTGAGACCTTGTTTCAAATTTAAAAAAAATAGGCTGCGGGGATAGCTCAGAGGTAGAATGCCCTTGGGTTCATTCCCCAGTAACACACACACACACACACACACACACATACACACAAAATAAATAAATAAACTAACAGTGTGACTTTTGTCTTTGTCCTCAATTGAGTCAGACAGAAAAACTAAAAAATAAGCTTCAAGAGAAATAGTTTTGATCACTGTAATGTAGATAGAATGAAATGGTTTAGAAACACAGAGGAGGGAGGGATGAATTCCAACTGAGGGGACCTGGGGCTATAGTTTGAGTTTAGGTAAAAGAAGCAGTGTTCCTGGGTCAGCTGAAAATAACAACAAAAACTTTTTTCTAGTTTGAATCTTTGAGTTACTTTCCATATATTTATAGAACTGTGTTCTGGTTAGCTTCATGTGCTGAATGCTCTATTAACTTTTAAAAATTTTTTTGCCATTAGTGAGAATTGAGGCCAGTGACACTCTACCATTGATATGTATCCCCAGCCCTGTTTATTTTTTATTTTGTTAAACATCTTACCTAGTTGTCAAGATGGGCCTCAAACTTGGGATCCTCCTGCCTCAGCCTGGCAAGTAGCTGGGATTATAGGCATATGCCACCATGCCCAGCTTATGTAATTTGTAATTACATTCTAAGTCTATTGGCATTTCAATGCAGTAAAAAAGATTATTTATATTTGGGGTGGGGTCACTTTCAAGCAGATTTGTCAGTTTTTTTGTTTTTTGTTTTTTGGTGATACCGGGGATTGAACCCAAGGGCATTCTACCTCTGAGCTACACCCACAGCCCTATTTTATTTTTTATTTTGAAACAGGGTCTCGCTAGGTTTCTAGGAGTCTCGCTGAGTTCCTGAGGCTGGTCTCAAACCTGCAGATCATGCGATGACAGGCATGTGTCACCACACCTAGCTCTTGATTTGTATAAATGTGTATGGGGGGGTTTCACAAAAAAGGATTATCAAATATCACAAGAATATAAACTCAAAGCCGGGCGTGGTGGTGCACGCTTATAATCCCAGTATTTGGGAGTCTGAGACCGGAGGATCCGGGTTCGTGGCCAGCCTCAGCTATTTAGTGATGCCCTCCGCAACTTAGTGAGACCCTGTTTCAAAATAAAGAATAAAAAATAGGGCTGGGAGTGTAGCCCAGAGGTAGAATGCCCCTGGGTTCAATTCCCGGTACCATCAAAAAAAAAAAAAAGAATATAAACTCAGAATTTTCTCTCTTGGTGACTTCCTTCTTACCACTATATCTAGAGGTATAACCACTGTTAACTGAATTTTCCTTCATGTGTATAAATTCTATTTACTCCATAGTATGATTCATGTGTATGTAGTCATTTCATTTGCAATGCAGTGTGTTTTGTATATACTTAGAAATTGTTTTATTATGTGCTTTTCTTTTTCTTTAGGATCCCAAACTTCTGAACAGGAACTCTTTTTAGATACCAAGATATTTGAAAAAGGTTTGTGGTAAAATATACTTTGGTTCTTAGAAATCCCAGCAACTGTTAATAATAGAAACCAGTAAAAAATTAGTATGCTTGGGTTTAATATTTGCAATTTTATTGTGTATGCGTGTGTGTGTGTGTGTGTGTTACTGGAGATTGAACTTAGAGGCATTCTACCTCTGAGCTACACCCCTAGCCTTTTTAATTTTTTCTTGTTCTTTTTCTTTTTTTTTTTTTTTTCTTTTGCGGTACTGGGGATTGAAGTCAGGGACATTCTACCTCTGAGCTACACCCCCAGGCCTATTTTTTATTCTTTATTTTGAAATAGGGTCTAAGTTGCGGAGGGCCTCACTATGTAACTGAGGCTGGCCGCGAACCCGGATCCTCTTGTCTCAGCCTCCCAAGTACTAGGATTACAAGCGAGCGCCACCATGCCTGGCTAATTTTTTCTTATTTTGAAACCATGTCTCGCTAGATTGCTGAGGATCTCACTAAGTTGCTGAGGCTGGCCTCGAACCTTCAATTTTCCCGTCTCAGCAGGTGTGCACCACCACTCCCAGCTCAGTTTTATCTATTTTTAACATCTCTGATGTATTCTAATTTGTAATGAGATTAATAGGAGGTGCCCAATGTATTTATAATGTTTACCAAGAGACAGGAGCGGTGTCGTGTGCCTATAATTCCAGCAATTTGCCTATAATCTCAGTAACTCGGGAGGCTCAGGCAGGAGGATTGCAAATTCAAGGCCAACCTTAGCAATATAGGGAGACCATGTCCCAGATTATTTTTTTTAAAAAAAAGGACTGGTAGTGTAGGTAGATGGTAAAGTGCCCCTGGGTTCAGTCCCCAGTACTGCAAAAAAAAAAAAAGTACTTACCAAGATGAATCTAATTATATGAGATCAATGAAAAGGTTACTTCATCCTTGAGTGTGCCTAGAGTAATTGTCCATTGACCATATTTCAGTTTTTGGTGTTCAGAGGTTCAGAAAGGTTTCTGAGCATGCCAAGAGACTGTCTTATTTTGAGGGCTTGTATTCTTTGTATTTCAGACCAGGGAAGTACATACAGTGGTGATCTTGAATCAGAGGCAGTGTCTACTCCCCATAGCTGGGAGGAAGAGTTGAATCATTATGCCTTAAAGTCAAATGCTCTTCAAGAAGCTGACTCAGAACTGAAGCAGTTTTCAAAAGGGGAAACTGAGCAGGATCTTGAAGCAGATTTTCCATCAGGTTTGTGCAACATAGCTTGTCAGCCACAAGTCCTTTATTTTAGATGATTGGTAAGGCCCCACATTGACATTATTAAGCACTTACAATATGTTAGAGATAATCTAGAGCCTAAGTGGTTCCTGCCTTTGTAGATAGTGATTTTTATCACATTGTTCTTATAGGTGGTTAATTTGGTTTCTTTTTAAATATGCTTTAATTAGTGCATTGTAGTCTCCCATCATAATGTAGTTCAGAGTGATAGGAACTTACATATATCCAGCACTGGGTGAGCTTCCCCCTGGCTCCCTCCCTACTCCTTCCCTTTCCTATACATGTTACTGAGATTGGTATTGATAATTTCACATATGTACATAATGTCAGTGGTTAATTTGATTTTTGAACAATTTTTTCTTACCTTTCCCACAGTAACTATTTATAAGAGGTTTTCTTTCTTTTTTTTTGTGTGTGTGTGTGTGGTACTGGGGATGGAACCCAGGGACATTCTACCTCCGGGCTACACACCCCAGCCCTGTTTTATTTTTTGTTTGGAAACAGGGTCTCACTAAGTTGCCGAGGGCCTCACTAAGTAGCTGAGGCTGGCCTTGAACCTGCGATCCTCCTGTCTCAGCCTCCCAAGTCCTGGAATTACAGGCATGTGCCACCATGCCTGGTTATAAGTGGTTTTCTTGATTGTTTATAAAATTTTCACTTAAGTGTCATATGCTTTGTTTCTCTTAAGTATATAAGTAAAATTCTCCTTTTTACCATAAAATAATAAGTAGAGTGATGATTATCTAACATTTCTTTCCCTGGTCTACGTCTTTATTTAAATCTGGTATTTACCTCACATTGTGCTTTGTGCTGATTATTGTAGAATCCTTTGATCCACTTAACAAAGGACAGGGAATCCAGGCACGTTCCCGAACAAGACGACGACACAGAGATGGATTCCCTCAACCCAGACGAAGAGTAAGCAACAACTTAATTTTCTTGAGTTTTTTTCCTTCATTCTACTAGTACTTCTTAGTTCCTGCTCTTTACAAAACTCTATAACAGCCAGAATCAGATTATTTCATACATTATTTTACAACGTGTGTGTGTGTGTGTGTGTGTGTGTGTGTGTGTGTGTGTTTTTACTGGGGATTGAACCAAGGATGGGCTATACCCCAGACCTATTTTATTTTTTATTTTGAAACGATCTCACTAAGTTACCATGAGCTGGCCTCAAACTTGGAGATCCTTCTGTGTTAGTCTTCCAAGTACGGAGATTATCGGTGGCTCAATCTCATATTTTTGTACTTTTGGTTTTGTTTCTTTTTGCATCTCCCCACCCCTTTTCTTTTTTTCTTTTCAGTGATGGGTATCAAACCCAGAGCTTCATGCATGCCCGGCAAGTGCTCCACCAGTGAACTATATCTCTAGTTTTTTGTGGTACTGGGGATTGAATCCAGGAGCATTCTACCTCCGAGCTACACCCCCAGCCCTATTGCATTTTATTTTTTAACTTTGAAACAGGGTCTCACTAAGTTGCTGAGCCTGGTCTTGAACTTGTAATCCTCCTGTCTCAGCTTCTCAAGTACTGGGATTACAAGCATGTGTCACCACACCCAGCTTGTATATTTTTCTAAAAGTCTTGTCAAGGGTTTATTTTGTTACTTTACAACATTTTTATAATCATGGTGTGTGTGTGTGTGTGTGTGTGTGTGTGTGTGTTGTGTGTGTGTTGTGTGTTGTGTGTTGTGTTGTGAGAGCCTCACCAAATTGCTGAGGTGGTCCTCTAACCTGTGATCCTCCTATGTCAGCCTCCCAAGTACTACGATTATAGGTGTAGGCCACCACGTCTGGCCTTTTTTTTTGTGTGTGTGATACTGGGGATGGAACCCAGGGGCCTTCTACCTCTGGGCTACACCTCCATACAAGTGTGTGCCACCATGCCTGGCTGTGTTTGGAAACAGTGTCTTGCTAAGTTGCTGAGAGCCTCACTAAGTTGCTGAGGCTGGCTTCAAACCTGTGATCCTCCTGTCTCAGCCTCCCAAGTACTGGGATTACAAGTGTGCGCTACCATGCCTGGCTCATATATTCCTTTAAGCGAACCCAAATAGTAGTAACAGTTAATCATATCTCATTGAGTTGGCCCATATCTGGAAAATAGTAAGTACCCATACAATGTGATTTTCTACAGTTAAGGTTTTTCTTTCTCATATAGATTGGATTATATAATCTCTTAAGCCCTTTCCAGCTTTGAGAACTCTGGTTCTTAAAAGATCCCAAAGAACATTTTATATTCTGTACATTTTTGGAATTCTCACAGGGACGGAAGAAGTCAATAGTGGCTGTGGAGCCCAGGAGTCTTATTCAAGGAGCCTTTCAAGGGTGTTCGGTGTCTGGGATGACTCTGAAATACATGTATGGGGTGAATGCGTGGAAGAACTGGGTTCAGTGGAAAAATGCCAAGGAAGAGCAGGGCGATCTAAAGTGTGGAGGTAAACACACAGCATGAATTTGTGTCTTTTTTAGGTGGGGGAAATGTCAATAAAACTAGAAAGCTATGCAGAAGGGATGAATCCTAGATGAGAAACCACATAAAACCTGGACTCTAGCTTTACTTCACCTTTCCCCACTTCGTTATTATTTAAACTTCTCATTTATTTGTCTCTCCTCATCAGGAGGTGAACGTGCCTCATCCAGCCCATGTTCTGACCCCTTAGGAAGTGCTCAAGAACAGGCAGTCTCTCAAGAGTCCTCAGAGCCGAGCTATAGAGGTAAAACTTGTTTCTCTCCTTTGTTGTGAATTATTTATAATATTTTTTATTTAAATTTGTAACTTGAATGTTTAAAATACAAAAATTTTGAGTTTTCCCTAAGAAGGAGAAATTAACATCCAATCCTCATTCTTACAGGTTTTTATAAAGTTAAGGTTGTGTCTTCTGATGGCGAGTTTATTATGTATATTTAAGGATTTTGTTTTTCTTTTCTTTTTTTTTTTTTTTTTGCAGTACGGGGGATTGAACCCAGGGGCATTCTACCTCCGCGCTACACCCCCGGCCCTATTTTTTATACTTTATTTTGAAACCGGGTCTCACGAAGTTGCGGAGGGCCTCATTAAGTAGAAAGAGAGAGAGAGAGAGAGCGCGCGAGCGTGAGCTGAGGCTGGCCGGGAACCCGGATCCTCCAGTCTCTGCCTCCCAAAGTAGTGGGATTACAAGCGTGCGTCACCACGCCCGGCAGGATTTTGTTTTTCTAACACTACACAAGTGGTTCAAAATGTCTTCTTAGTTCCTAAATCTGTGTTGTAACCCATATGTAATCCAGTGTGAGATTTAATTTTTTTTATGGTACTGGGCATTCTACCAGGGGCATTCTACCTCCAAGCTACACCCCTGGCCCTATTTTGTTATTTTATTTTGAAACAGGGTCTCTCTAGGTTGATGAGTCTCACTTGCTGAGGCTGTCCTCAAACCCAAGATCCTTCTCTCTCAGCCTCCCAAGTACTGGGATTACAGGCATGTGCCACCATGCCTGACTCAAAATTTTTTGAAAAAAAAATGCCAGAAAAATCCTTCTTTGTAGGGATTTTTCCTAACAAATGAGATCCATATAACTGGCAATGTTTCACTTCAACTGCCATGAAATTTGGAATCAAATAGTTCAGATAAAGCCATGGTACATAATTTTAAAACCCAGTTTTCGTTTTTCACTGGTTTTAACAGTCTGTTCTGAATTTTTGTTTTCAACTTATATTTTGCTTTTTATTATCATTTTTGTGGAGGAGGGGGGAGCACTGGGGATTGAACCCAAAGACATTCTACCTCCAAGCTACATCCCCAGACCTATTTAAATTTTTTTTATTTTGAAACAATGTCTTGCTGAGTTGCTCAGACCGGTCCTCAAACCCAAGATCGTTCTGTCTCAGCCTCCCAAGTACTGGGATTACAGGCATACACCATCACATCCGGCTTCATTTTTCATTTTGAAACAGGGTTTTGCTAACTTGCTAAGACTGGCTTGAAACCTGCAATCCTCCTGTCTCACCCTCTGAAGTGCTGGGATTATAGGCATGTGTCACCACGCCTGGCTATATATAATCTTTATGGAATGTGATGGAATAGAAATGAATGAGTATGTCCATTGTAACTAGATTTTTTGTCACTTTCCAACTATATCTTGTCTCTTACACCTGGGTGATTGCATGGACTCTTGGGTTTACCTCCTAGTAATCTATCCTTCTGGTCTTAGGGTACATGCAACCTGCCTTATTGAGTGGTTAATTGCTGCTTCTGGGGTATGACTGAGTTCCTGAGGAACCCCTTGAGTTCCTGCAGATAAGTGTAGTCTGTCCAATCCAAAGCTATGTAAATATCCTCATATTATGGCGATTTATTAGGCCTATCACTACCTACTTTGAACCATAGCACTGTGTCTCAAAAAAAAAACAAAAAAAAAAACGAGGCATGCATGTGTAGTAGTCACATCTACTTGGGAGACTGAGGTGGGAGAATCACTTGAGCTCTTAAGTTCCAGACCAGCCTGGGCAACAGGCAAGACTTTGTCTCAAGAAAGGACGATAGTCAATGTGGAGAGGTAATATTGTTTTAGACTACAAGGCTTAAATGCAGTAGCCATAGGAGATGCATACCCATTCTTCCCTTAAAATACTTACTGAATGTTTATTATGTACCAGGCATGGTTGCTAGGTTCTGTAGTGAAAAGATCAAACATGGTCCTTGCCTTCATGAGCCTCCACTGGCCTTGTACAAAACACACACAGGAGCCAGGAGTGGTGGTGCACGCCTGTAATCCTAGTACTTGGGAGACCGAGACAGGAGGATCGCAGGTTCAAGACCAGCCTTAGCAACTCGGAGAGGCCCTCTGCAACTAAGTGAGACCTTGTTTCAAAATAAGAAAATAGGGCTGGGGGTAGCTCAGAAGCAGAGTGCCCCTGGGGTCAACCTCTCCCCCTAAATCTAAAACAAACACAAGAGGGGCCTAAGTTTATCTATGAAAATATGCAACCTTGTCTAAATGCAGTAAAGCAATGACTAGAAAGGGCATTTTAATTCTAACCCTACAACTGGATGAACCTGTTGTAGTAGGATCTCTACAAGTCAAATCAGGTAACTCCCCTCTTCAAAATTAAATTAGTTTTTGTCTTCACAAAAAAAAAAATTTTTCCTGGTACCAGGGATTTAACCCAGGGGCATTCTACCTCTGGGCTATACCGCCAGCCCTATTTTTTTATTTTTTATTTTGAAACAGGGCCTCCCTAAGTTGCAGAGGGCCTCACTAAGTAGCTGGGGCTGGCCACAAACCGGGATCCTCCTGTCTCAGCCTCCCAAGTACTGGAATTACAAGAGTGCACCACCACTCCCTGCCTTGTGTTCAAAATTTTAATAGGATTCAAGAAGCTTATCATGACCTGCTCCACCCTGCCCTTCTTGCTTGTGTCCTGTACACCTATGTCCCCTGACCTTTTCACTTTGTGGCCTAGCAAATGGAATAATCCTGTATTTTATCATTCTAAAGTCATGAGGGTGTTCTGTGTTATTTGAAGTGCCCTGTAGTCAAATCTGAGTTAAAGAAAGTTTAGCAGCATTCTTTATTATAGATATTCTGAGAGCCTTTAATGTGCCAGTAGGTATTGGGAATTCTTCAGAGGCAGATACAGTATATGGCATTTTCTATATTTATCAATTTTCTCCATTTTTCACATAGGACAAGTAGTATTCTATGGACTATACCTTGGAATTTTTTTTTCCATCCTTAAATTGGAATTCTTTATGTATCCACTTTGGGGGGAGGGTACTGGGGATTGAACCCAGGGCATTCTACCTGTGAGCTAGACCCCCATCACTATTTTATTCTAATTATTTGTGTATGTGTGTGGTACCAGGATTGAACCCAAGGGCACTCTACCTTTTAGGTACACCCCAGCCCTATTTTAGTTTTTATTTTGAGATAGGGTCTCACTAAGTTGCCGAGAGTCTTGCTACATAGCTGAGGCTGTCCTCGAATCTGCTATCATCCTGTCTCAGCCTCCCAAGTATCAGGATTACAGCTATGCACCACTACACCCAGTACCTCTTCACCTTTTAAAGTCTAGCCCATGTCACGTCCTTCAGTATCTAAGCTGACTCTTCTCCATTAGGCATGCCTCGTTTGCTTTCACGGAATCCTTTTATAAAGAAAAACTCTGTCATAGCACCTATTGCACTATATCATCTTTATTTCCCTAACTGAAAAAGCCTTGAGAATCAGATCTGGTGGTTTTAGTGGGTTTTTTTGTTTTGTTTTATTTTTTTGTTTTTTGGTGATTGAACCCAGGGATATTCTACCTCCGAGCTACACCCAGCTCTTTCTTTATTTTTTGTTTTGAAACAGAGTCTTGCTAGGTTGCTGAGAGTCTCACTACTTTGCTGAGGCTGTCCTGGAACCTGCAATCCTCCTGTCTTAGCCTCCCAAGTACTGAGATTACAGGGGTGCACCACCATGCACAGCTCTAGGATGTGTTATTTATTTATTTATTCATTCATTTATTTATTTTTGTGGTACTGACGATTGAACCCAGTGGCGTTCTACCTCTGGGCTACACCCCCAGCCCTATTTTTTATTCTTTATTTTGAAACTGGGTCTCACTAAGTTGCAGAGGGCCTCACTAAGTAGCTGCCAACCCGGATCCTCCGGTCTCCGCCTCCCAAGTACTGGGATTAAAAGTGTGCGTCACCATGACCGGCTTAGGATCTGTTTTTAATCCATAGTCTATATCACCATGCTTGGACACAGTACTGTTTTGTCAGTGAATCAAGTACAATCACTGTTTAAGTTAATGTTTCAGATGTTTTTTACCTTTCCACAGTCCGCTCTATCAAGCTGAAGGAAGATATTCTGTCCTGCACTTTTGCTGAATTGAGTTTGGGCTTATGCCAGTTTATCCAAGAAGTGCGGAGACCAAATGGTGAAAAATATGATCCAGACAGTATCTTATACTTGTGCCTTGGAATTCAGCAGGTATCACATTAAATAACTATTATGAAGTTATTGCATTTTAATAATTCTGAGAGAACTTGGGAATTAAGCTGGAAAATTATAATGTATGTTGGTTTCATCTAGTATTGTTCCTATACTCTTTTATTAAAGAACCACTGTTTCTTATCTAATTGTCACATGATTATTATAGGCAGTAAAAAATATTTTTCTTTTTTATTTTTGGTACTGGGAATTGAACTCAGGGGCATTCTACCTCTCAGCTACACCCCAAGTCCTTTTTAGTTTTTTTATTTTGAAACAGGGCATTACTAGGTTGCTGACAATCATCCTAAAAAGTTGCTGAGGCTGGCCTCAAACCTGAGATCCTCCTGTCTCAGCCTCCCAAGTACTGGGATTATAAGCATGCACCCCCATTCCTGGCTTAGGCAGTAAATTATGAAACATTCAATCAGTTTTGACAAAAGTTGAGCGTAACTGTAAGATTTTATTTTGTTTTGTTTTATTTACTTAATTTTTTGGTATTTGGGATTGAACCTATAGGCATTCTACCTCTGAGCTACATGCCTAGCCCTTTTTAATATTAATTTTTTATTTTTTGGTACTGAGGATTAAACCCAGGGGCATTCTACCTCTGAGCTTCATTCCCAGCCCTATTTTATTTTATTTTATTTTTTTGTGGTATCGGGGATTGAACCCGGGGGCATTTTACCTCCGAGCTACACCCCCAGCCCTATTTTTTTTTATACTTTATTTTGAAACCGGGTCTCACAAAGTTGCGGAGGGCCTCACTAAGTAGCTGAGGCTGACCGCGAACCCAGATCCTCCGGTCTCAGCCTTCCAAGTACTGGGATTACAAGTGTGCGCCACTACGCCTGACTCCTATTTTATTTTTTATTTTGATATGATCTCGTAAGTTGTTAAGGCTAGCCTAACCCACAATCCTCCTGTCTCAGCCTCTCAAGTATTGGGATTACAGGTATACGTCACCATACCCTGCTCCTTTTTATTTTTTATTTATTTATTTATTTATTTATTTTTTCAGTACTGGGGATTGGTCCCAGGGACATTTTACCTCCGAGGTACACCCCCAGCCCTATTTTTTATTCTTTCTTTTGAAATAGGGTCTCACTAAGTATCTGAGGCTGGCCTTAAACCTGGGATCCTCCTGTCTCAGCCTCCCAAGTACTGGGATTACAAGAGTGTACCACCATGCCTGGCTCTTATTTTTTATTTTGAAATGGGGTCTCACCAAGTTGCCAAGGCTGGCCTTAAACCTGGGATCCTCCTGTCTTAGCCTCCCAAGTATTGTGATTATAGGTGTGTGAAACCGTGCCCGGCTTTTAACTATAAGATTTTTTTTTTTTTTTTTTCGCGGTACCGGGGATTGAACCCAGGGGCATTCTACCTCCGCGCTACGCCCCCGGCCCTATTTTTTTATACTTTATTTTGAAACCGGGTCTCACAAAGTTGCGGAGGGCCTCACTAGGTAGAGAGAGAGAGAGAGACAGGGAGAGAGAGAGCTGAGGCTGGCTGCAAACTCGGATCCTCCAGTCTCGGCCTCCCAAAGTACTGGGATTACAAACGTGCGCCACCACGCCCGGCTTTATAAGATTTTAAAAGGTTACTTATGTTGACATCTCAAACTTGCTTTTTGTTCTGATTATAAAAATAATTATGGTAATTTCTAGAAAATTCAAAGATAAAGCTGGATGCCGTGGCACACGCTTGTAATCCCAGTACTTGGGAGGCTGAGATAGGAGGATCACAGGTACGCGGCCAGCCTCAGCTACTTTGTGAGGCCTCTGCAATTTAGACCGTTTCAAGATAAAATAATAAAATTAGGGCTATGGGTTTAGCTCAAAAGTAGAATTTCCTTGGGCTCAATCCCTAGTACCATAAAAAAAAGAAGAAGAAAATATGAAGATATAGAAAAATGTAAAGAAAGAAAGTATAGTATCATCACCTTGGCCATCATTTTAATATTAACTGGGAAAGATGACAATGGAGGAAACTGGTTAAACCATCACAACAAAATTATTTCTTATATGTTTCTATCACTTACTCTCTTTTTTTCCCTTTTTTTTGGTGATGGTACTGGAGATTGAACCTAGGGGCATTCTTTCTCTGAGCTACACCCCCGGCTCTTTTTATTTTTTCTTTTGAAACAGGGTCTTACTAGATTGCTGAAAGTCTTGCTAAATTGGTAAGGCCTGTCTCAAACCTGCGATCCTCCTGTCTCAATCTCCTAAATACTGGGACTATAGGTGTGCATCACCACGCCCAGCTTATAATCTATTGTTTTTACTTATTGATTTCTATTGATAAATGTCAAAGATAAAAATCAATCTCCTCTTGAGATTTTTTTTGTGTTACATGGTGCTTTGTTGAATATATTTGTACACATAATGTTTGTACACTGAACCTTTAGGATAAATTCTTAAAAGTAGAATTTCTGGGACAGACACAAGTTTTTTATTTTAGGCTTTTGCTACATATTGCCACATTACTTTCTGTAAATATTAGGACAATTAAGATTCCCATTAGCCAGCTACACGTGGTGGCGCATACTTGTAATCCCAGTACATGGGAGGTTTGCTAGCCTCAACAATTTAGGGAACCCCTCCACAACTTAGACATCGTTTCAAAATAAAAAAATAAAATAGGGCTGGGGGTGTAGCTCAGAGGTAGAATGCCCCTGGGTTCAATCCCCAGTACCACAAAAAGAATCCCATGAGCCGTTTTGTGTCTATTTGCAACATGTTCACTCAAATTGATGGTTCTTTCTTAGCTTGTGGTATCAACATACATAACCAAGAATTATTAACCATCATGTGTGAGAAGCATCTATAAATCAATAGAACATAGAGTAATAGAGGAAATTGGCAAAAGATACAGATAGGCAATAACTGGAAAAGAATACATGGGTTAATAAACAAAATGTACCCCACTTAATGATCACTTACTATGTATACTTGACAGTATAGTAAGCCCATTCCATACAGTAACTCATTTAATTGTTTGAGTGACCCTATGAAGTATAGGAACTATTGTTATCACATTTTATCAGATGGGTTAAATATCTGAAAGATTGAGAGTTTGATAACAAATATTAGTGAAATACATTTGTACACTATTAGCAGTCTTTTTAGAGGGTAGGTTGACAGTGGCTATTAAAACTTTAAGCTGGGCGTGGTGGGGCATGCTAGTAATCCCAGTACTTGGGAGGCTGAGATCAGAGGATCCGGGTATACAGCCAGCCTCAGCTACTTAGTGAGGCCTCCGCAACTTAGTTGAGACCCTGTTTCAAAATAAAGAATAAAAAATAGGAATGGGGGTATATCTCAGAGGTAGAATTCCCCTGGGTTCAAGCCCCAGTACCACAAAAAAATAAAATAAAATAATAAAATAAAATAAAATAAAATAAAATAATAAAATAAAATAAATAAAATAAAATAAAATAAAATAAATAAAATAAAATAATAAAATAAAATAATAAAATAAAATAAAATAATAAAATAATAAAATAAAATAATAAAATAAAATAAAATAATAAAATAAAATAAAATAAATGTCCCAGTACAGCCAGGTGTGATGGCACACACCAGTAATCCCAGTACTTGGGAGGCTGAGACAGAAGGATCATAGGTTCAAGGCCAGCCTCAGCAACTTAGCAAGACCCTGTTTCAAAATAACAAATCAAAAGGGCTGAGGATATAGCTCAAAGGTAGAATGCCTCAGGGTTCAATCCCCAGGACCAAAAATTAAATAAGTAATTAGTAAGTGCCCCAGTACTTGGGAGGCTGAGAAAAGAGGATCACAGGTTCAAGGCCAGTGGTTGGTAACTTAGCAAGACCATTTTTTTAAATGAATAAAAAGAGCTAGGGGTGTAGCTCAGTGGTAGAATGCCCCTGCGTTCAGTATCTAGTACCACACACACACAAAAGTTTTTAATGCATATAGATTCTTTCAACCTAGCAAATCCATTGAACAGTATATGTCTCTATAGGAATACATACACACATAGACATATTCTGGTATTTTCATCATAACATTGTTTTCAACAGCAAAAAAATTGTAAATCACCCAAGCGTTAATCAAGAGTTATTGTTCAGTCAACTATAAAATGTCCAGACTGTGGAAATAGTATGGACATATTAATAGAAGAAATGATTTGCTTCTATATATACTGGCATAGAAAATTCTTTGAGGAGCCGAGTGTGGTGGTGCTCGCTTGTAATCCTGGTACTCAGGAGGCTGAGACAGGAGGATCATAGGCCAGCCTCAGCAATTTAGTGAAGCCTTCCACAAGTTAGTGAGACCCTATTTCAAAATTAAAAAGATAAAATAGGGTTGGGGGTATAGCTCAGAGGTAGAATGCTCCTGGGTTCATTTCACAGTACCACAAAAAAAAATTTTTTTTTAGTAATTCATTTAAAAACGTAACTTGCAAAACTATATGTATGGTTTAGCTGGGCAAGGTGGCACAGGCCTGTAATCCCAGTAGTTGGGAGGCAGATACAGGAGGATCTCAGGCTCGCAGCCAGCCTCAGCAAGTTAGCGAGGCCGTGTGCAACTTAGTGAGATCCTGTTTCCAAATAAAAAAATAAAATCGGTCTTGGGGTGTATCTCAGAGGTATAATTGAGCCCCTGGGTTCATTCCCCAGTACCCTTGCCCACACATACACACAAACAGACTATCTGTATGGTTTGGTATTTATTTGTTGGTTTATGTTATCAGAAAATATGCATAAAAAAATTTACCTTTTTTTTGGTGCTGGGGGTTGAACCCGGGGCATTCTACCACTTAGATAGACCCCCAGCCCTATTTTATTTTTATTTTGAGACAGGGTTTCACTAAGTTGCTGAGGCTGTCAGCGAACCTGTGATCCTCCTGTCTCAGCCTCCCAAAGTACTGGGATTACAAGCGTGAGTCACCACACCCAGCCACCATTTTTAATTGTAGAATTTTGTGGGATTAATGACTGTATTCACAAACTATATTTACCACCATCTAGTTTCGTAACTTTTATCACCTCAAATGGAAACCTCATATCCATTCAGAAGTCACTCCATTATTCCTTCCATCTAGTTCCTGGCGACTATCAGTTTGCTTCCTGTCTCTTTAGGATTACCTATTCTGGATATTTCATCCCAGTGGATTCATGCACTGTGTGGCCTCTTGTATCTGGCTTCTTTCCCTCTCCATGATATTTTCAAAGTTTATTCATGTTGTAACATAAATCAGTACTTCATTCTTTTTTATGCTGAGTAATACTCCATTGCATGGATATACCACAATGTTTGTCTATTCATCCATTTATGGACATTTGAATTGTTAACTTGTTTTGGTGAGTGAATAGTGTTGCTATGATTGTCCATTTACAAGTTTTGTTTGAGAACCTGTTTTCACTTTTGTGTATATACGTAGCAGTGGAATTGTGTGGTTATATGGTAACTATGATTGCCTTGTTAAATCTCAAAACTTTTAATATAAGTGGTGGCACCATTTTATGTTCCTAGCAGCAGTACATGAAGATTTCCACATTCTTGCAAATAGTTGTTGATTATACACACTCCAGTTTGCCCCATGCTGAGGCTCCATCCCAGGGCTTCATGCATGTTAGGCAGGGTTCTGACACTAAGCTACATCCCTACCTCACCTACTTTTTAAAAATAATCATCCTAGTAGATCAGAAGTGATATCTCATTGTGTTTTTGATTTGTATTTTCTTGATGACATTAGGCATCTTTTCATGTACTTAGGGCCGTTTCAGATTATTCCATAGCATAATCCTTTTGGGGCAATTAATGTGTGGTATCCTTGAAATATACCTTCTCATACTACATCTCTTCATTGATACATAGTTAATAAATTAGGTTATTAAGCTCAGTGATATAAGGGATGTTGAATTAAAGTGAACTCATCACTAAAGCAGATGTTTAGAGTGTTGATAGGGCTCCTATAAGTGGTCAGGGGCTTGGGTTGACTATATGATAGGCATGGGCTTGGTTGATCATTAGGTGTTATCACATAAGTATAGGCCAACTAGAAGAGTAAATATCTAAGCCTGAATTAAAGCTACAGTGAATTCTAGAATTATTAACAAAAATCAAGATAATAAATGTAATTAAAACACTTGGAGGGCTAATTGCTGTTAAGATTAATGTTGCTCCTCCAATTAGACGTGTGAGTCTCCTGCTGTATTGTCAGACCACTAGAGCTATTGGGTATAAAAAGGCTAATGGTTTCAATAATTTCTAGTATTGGAATTAACAGAATGGGTGTTCCTTGGGGTAGGAAATGGACTAGGGATGCTTGGTCTTGTAGCCAAATCCAGTGATAACTGCTCCTGCTCACGGGGTAATGGCTATAGCTAAATTTATTGATAGCTGAGTGGTAGGTGTAAATGAGTGGGACAAGGAGATTCGTTGATCCAGTAAATATAATTAGTAAAATTAATATTAAGGATCAGTTTTGTCCCTTTATGCTATCTGTCGTTATCATTTGCTTTAGTACAAGTTAAATCAGTCACTGTTGAAAGATATTAAAGGGTTGTTAATTAGGCGATTGAGAATAGGAAATAAAATATTAGGAAATGAAAGTTAAAATAATAACAGGTAGCCGGGCATGGTGGCACACACTTGTAATCCCAGTATTTGGGAGGTGGAGACCGGAGGATCCGGGTTCACAGCCAGCCTCAGTTACTTAGCGAGGCCCTCCGCAACTTCCTGAGACCCAGTTTCAAAATAAAGTATTAAAAAAAATAGGGCCGATCCTATTATGGGGTAATAAAAGAGGCAATTTTTTTTTTTTTTTTTTTTTTTTTTT
>PVJS01007609.1:0-35245 GCA_004027185.1 Glis glis | reverse complement strand
CGCAAATAAATTTTATTTGTTTTCTCAAGAGGATTCATATTTTAGTATATCTAGACTTTTTAGTGATGGCTTCAATGAATAAGTTGAAAGTTTTGTCTGAAATAAGATAAATAGTATGAGAAAATAGAAGGGTAGTAAGTCATGTCGATGTACCTAGTTGTGGCAATGTATTATGGGTATATTTATACTCCCAGTCTTTAACCTAAAAGTTTAATGCTAAGTAGCTTCATAATATATATTATAGATGCTGATCAGTTTTCAAAGTGTTTTAATTGCAACTAGCTCAAGGACAATTGGCATGAAACTATAATTTGATGCACAAATTTCTGGACATTGGCCATTGGTTCTGTAGATGTTAGGATTGCTTGATTAAGGCATCCTGGGATTGTTCTTAATCATAATAATGGTACAGCTCATGAATATAGTACATTTTCAGATGAAATGAATATTTGGATTGGCCTATCTATGAGTAGAACTACTCAGATATTGACTTTGAGTAATTGTAATTCTCCTGGTTTTAAATCTGCCATCGGGATTATTCAGAAATCAAAATTAAGGTCTTCATAATCTGTGTACTCTTAACTTCAATATCATTGGTGTTCTGTTATCTTAACAGTTAAGGATGGATTATTAATTTTATCTAAAGACTCAGGTTGAGCCCTCTTATTACCAAGTCCAAAGGTGATTTATCATACTCAATTGTAAATTCAAAGAAGCAGTTTTAAACTGCCCTGGCTTCTCCCACCTTTTTTCTAGATGGGAGAAGTAGACTGAAGCCAGTTGATTGGGGTATTTAGCTAATAATTAAATTTTCCTGGGTTTGGATCCCACCAAAGTTTTGTGTTGACTATTATAACGATTTAGTGTTTGATTTGCATTCATTTTTTGTTTTTATTTTGGATCCTCTTTTTTTGTGGAAGGGAGGGTTGGACCCAGGGGCATTCTACCTCTAAGCTACACCCCCAGCCTTTTTTAATTTTTGTTTTGAAACAAGGTCTCACTAGGTTGCTTAGAGTCTCACTACTTGCTGAGGTTGGCCTCAAAACTGCAATCCTCCTGTCTCAGCCTTCCAACTACTAGGATTACAGGCGTGCTCCACCATGCCCAGCTTAAGAAAGAGTTTTACTTCTTCCTTTCCTATTTGAATACTTTATTTTTATTTCTTGCCTAGTTGCTCTGGCTAGGACTTTTAGTACAATGTTGAAAAGAAATGGCAAGAAGTAACATTCTTGTCTCATTTCTGATCTAAGGGAGAAGAATTTTTTTTGTTTTGTTTTGTTTTGGTGGTACTAGGGATGGAATGTGGGAGCTTCCTACCTCTGAGCTATTGAGCGATTGAGTCTGGTTTTTGTTTTTATTTTGAAACTGGGCCTCACTAAGTTGCTGAGAGTCTTGCTAAGTTGCTCAAGCTCACCTCAAACCTGTGATCCACCTTAGTCTACCAAGTACTGGGAATATAGGCATGTGCCACCACGCCTGGTGATTTTTTTTTTAATGTATTTAAGCCAGGCGTGGTAACACAAGCCTGTAATTCCAGCCACTCAGGAGGTTGAGGCAAGCGGATTGAAAGTTTGAGGCCAGCGTGGCAACTTAGTAAGATCCTGTCTCAAAAACTAAAAAATAAAATCCTTAGGGATGTAGCTCAGTGATAGAGCGTTTGTCCAGCATACACAAGGCTCTAGGTTCAACCCCCAGTACTATAAAAAAAAAATTTTTTTTTTTTGCGGTACCGGGGATTGAACGCAGGGGCGTTCTACCTCCGCGCTAAACCCCCAGCCCTATTTTTTATACTTTATTTTGAAACCGGGTCTCACGAAGTTGCGGAGGGCCTCATTAAGTAGAGAGAGGGAGAGAGATAGAGAGTTAGTTGAGGCTGGCCGCGAACCCGGATCCTCCGGTCTCTGCCTCCCAAAGTACTGGGATTACAAGCGTGCGCCACCATGCCCGGCAAAAAATTTTTTAAAAAACATGTATGTAAGCTGGGCATGGTGGCTCACGCCTGTAATCCTAGTACTTGGGAGGATGAGACAGGAAGATCAAAGGTTCAAGGATAGCCTCAGCAAGTATTGAGACTCTCAATTAACCTAGTGAGACCCTGTTTCAAAATAAAAATAAAATAGGGCTGGGAGTGTAGCTCAGAGGTAGAATGTCCCTGGGTTCAATCCCCAATACCACAAAAAAAAACCAAGAAAAACCCATGTATGTAATATGAACTGATGTATTTGTGTAAATGTAGAAAACTCAGCTCTGTGTGTTTGTAAATAATTTTTTTAAGGATTGAAATGTCCTTTCATATGAGTAGTAGTTGGCTTTGTGAGCTGAATTCAATAGTCTTCTCCCACTTTTTCTGTATTTTAAATTTTTTCTATAATGAGGATAAAATATTTTTAAGTTGGAAAAATCAGTTTTTTGGTTTTTTTTGGTACTGGGGATTGAACCCAGGTGCATTCTACCTCCAAGCTACACTCCCAGCCCTATTTTATTTTTATTTTGAAATAGAGTCTCAATAGGTTGATGAGAGTCTCACTACTTGCTGATGCTAGCTTTGAACCTGAGATCCTCCTGTCTCAGCCTACCAAGTACTGGGATTACAAGCGTGTGCCACCATGCCCAGCTGGGAAAATCACTATTAAAAGAAGAAAAAGATACTATTCATCTAGCTATAACTGGAATTTGGGAGTAAGATCATAAGTTGCCTTTGAAGAGTCCTCATAAAAATGCACATAGACACAGTGTAGAATTTCTCCAGATCATACATAGATAGAAATGCAGGAAACCATGATAGCTATGGCTAAATTAAAAACACAAAATCTAGCCTGGCGTGGTGGCGCACACTTGTAATCCCAGTTCTTGGGAGGCTGAGACAGGAGGATCGCTGGTTCAAGACCAGCTTTAGCTATTTAGTGAGGCCCTCCACAACTTCAAAATAAAGAATGAAATAGGGCTGGGGGTATAGCGTGGAGGTAGAATGCCCCTGGTTCCATGGTTCCATCCCCAGTACCAAAAAAAAAAAAAAAAACCCACAAAATCTTAGCTAGGTGTAGTGGTGCATGCTTATAATCCCAGAACTTTGGGAGACTGAGAGAGGAGGATTGCAGGTTCGCGGCCATCCTGAGCAATTTAATGAGATCCTGTTTCAAAATAAAAAGATATAAGGGTATACTCAATCCCCAGTACCACAAAAAAAAATCTTAAAAATACCAAAAGCTACCAGGTGTGGCTGCCCAGTACTTGGGAGACCAAAGGATCACAGGTTCAAGGACAGCCTCTCAGCAAGTAGTGAGATGCTCATCAACCTAGTTGAGACCCTGTTTCAAAATAAAAATAAAAAATACTGATGGGGGTGTAGCTCGGAGTTAGAATGCCCCTGGGTTCACTTCCCAGTACCAAGAAAAAAAAAGCTAGCTAGGTGTGGTGGTGCATACCTGTAATCCCAGTACTTGGGAGGCTGAGACAGGAAGATTGCAGGTTTAAGGACAGCCTCAGCAACTTAGTGAGACCCTGTTTCAAAATGAGATATAAAATAGGTCTCAGGGTGTATATCAGAGGTAGAATGTCCCTGGGTTCAATCCCCAGTACCACACACAAAAAAAAAGACTTTCAGCATGTAATAATAATGCTGTCCTATATGGTTCTGTAAGTACTCATTGTATTTCCCTATCTCAATTGATTTTTATCGGACCTTCATCCTAAGTTCATACTTAACTGTACCAAGCTGTTCCTTATTCCATATCCTCCGATACAGTTGTTGATAATTGTAATTAACTAGTTTAATGTCTTCTAATGAGACTTGGAACTTTTTGAGGGTGAGGTTGTGGGGCTGAGAGCTGTGGTTAGAAGGCTCCAAACAGTTTTTAAGTTGGGGTTTCCTCAGGTCCCTTGACACTAGTTTAACCATATTATTCCAGGAAATAATCTTGAAAGTAGGGGGAAAAATAAACTCTGAGAGCACATTTTGCAAGTGTACATTATGAGTTTGAAAAATATGATTTGGGAAATATACTCTGGGACCAATTTTTTTGTTTATTGATTTCACAAAGTGCTAAAGTGGCCTTATTATAATAATTATTCTGTGTGGCCCATGTTTAAACAGAAACTTTACCTTGCAAGGTCAGTACTGAGGCTAACATCAGTTAATGTGAAGGAGACCTCAAACTTGAATCCTGGCAAGTTGAACATGATTCACAGTATTGTAAGGGCAAAAATTAAGGGAAAAATATATTCCTTACAATAGTATTTTTAAATTTGTCTTTTCTCTGTATCAATATGTATATTTCTTTCTTTCTTTTAGTACCTGTTTGAAAATGGTAGAATAGATAACATTTTTACTGAGCCCTATTCCAGATTTATGATTGAACTTACCAAACTTTTGAAAATATGGGAACCTACAATACTTCCTAATGGTAGGATGATTATTTTTTATTTTGTTTTTATGATATGCTTTTTAAATTGCTTAGGTTTTATGATTATCTTTTTATAAAATTGCTCATTTCATGTCTGTCTTGATTTATAACATATTTAAGCTTTTGAAAAAAAGTCTTTGGTTTATTGTTAAATATTGTAATAAAACTGTAAACTCCTGCAGTGCATGTATAGATTCTGTTGCTGAAAACAAAAAGGAAGTCGAGAGGTTACACTTTGTGTGAAGCTGCACACTTGTTACCATACATTCTACCTACTAGCAGTGGACGTTTTTCAGTCAGTTATGTGTACACGGAACTGGTTAAGAGAGTTATGCTCTCATCCTTGAATTATCTTTGACTTTATGCCATCAGAGAAGTCCGTAATTCACTCTGCATCTCAGGCTCCTTGGCTGTGAATGGAGAGGTTGAGTGTTATGCTCAGAAATATGTCCCTTTCAGGTGGGCTGCTGGGCACCTTTGAAGCATTTGAGCAACGTGGAGGTTTGATGCCTTTAGCATAAGGAGAGGGGGCTAGGGACAGATGGAAGTGACGGAGTCATGTTTATGGATAATCTCCAAGAGTAGAATGCAGAAGCAGCAACAAAGAGGATTGAGAGAACATTAGGAAAGACCTACATTTAAGGGCACCATGAGGAAGGTGCAGTTACTTTTCAAGAAAAATCCCAGATCAGTCATCAGGAAGTAATCACTGTTGATATAAATGAAAAAGGAATAGGAGGGAGGAGGTCATCTGCCTTCTATTGAGTGTGGATAAGTAAGACTGAGGCAGCTCTAGCAGTAAGCTTGGTGCTCTGTCAACAGGAGCTGGTAACAGTTATCTGGGAGCTGTATCTGGACTGTTCCCTCTTTTTGTAGTCCATGAGCCAAAACTTGTTTTTATATTTTTAAAAAGTTGGAAAAATTTAAGGAATTAATATTTTGTACTATAAAAATTATATGAAATTCATATTTGTCCATAAATAAGTTTTACTGGCCTATAATCAGAGTTCGTTTTATATATTATCTTTAGTTCCTTAGGTTTTATAATAGTAGATGTTCAGAGCCTGTATGGTCCACAAAACCTAAAATATTTACTCTCTGGCCCTTCACAGGGAAAGCTTGCCCTACTTCCTGATCAGGAGAATGTTCAGTGTCTACTTAGGTGGAATACTCTGCCCTCTGCCATGCTGGGGATTAAACCCAGGGCCTTGTGCATGCTAGGCAAGCACTCTGTCACTGAGCCGCACCCCCTGCCTTCTTTATGGTGTCTCTTTTTTTTCTGCATAAGAGGGGGGGGAGGAACAGTCTTTCCCTTCAGATCTTCTGTTTTAGAGTTAATGTAGTGCTGTGTAGCAGGAGCTCAGTACTGTTTCTTCCCCCTCTGTCCAGGTTACATGTTCTCTCGCATCGAAGAAGAGCATTTGTGGGAGTGCAAACAGCTGGGCGCTTACTCACCAATCGTCCTCTTAAACACCCTCCTTTTTTTCAATACCAAATACTTTCAACTAAAGAATGTTACTGAGCACTTGAAGCTTTCTTTTGCCCATGTGATGAGGCGGACCAGGACTCTGAAGTACAGTACCAAGATGACATATCTGAGGTTCTTCCCACCTTTACAGAAGCAAGAGTCAGAGCCAGGTGTGTGGGGGTCTGTGAGGTTTCTGTTTGAAGCCTCATTAGTACTAAAACAGAGTTATTGCAGAGGGGTAATTGTAAATTGTACACACAGGAGAGATTTCTGTAGCTTTCTTTGAACATTTGAATATTTTTCTCTGTTGTTAGGGATATCTTAAAGGCTTACCTCATGGGAGCAATCACTTGCTTTAGTATACTTTAATTGGATTTTGAATGAGAAATACTGAGCCGGGCCTGATAGCACACATCTGTAATCCCAGTACTTGGGAGGCTGAGACAGGAGGATCACAGGTTCAAGACCAGCCTCAGCAACCTAGCGGGTCCCTCAGTAACCTAATGAGATCCTATTTCAAAAAATAAAAAGAAGCCGGGCGTGGTGGCTTATGCGTGTAATCCCAGTACTTGGGAGGCTAAGACTGGATGATCCGGGTTCATGGCCAGCCTCAGCTACTTAGTGAGGCCCTCTGCAACTTAGTGAGACCCTGTTTCCAAATAAAGAATAAAAAAAATAGGGCTGGAGGTGTAGCTCGAAGGTAGAATGCCCCTGGGTTCAATCCCCGGTACCAAACACAAAAAAATAAGTAAATAAATAAAAAGAGCTGGGGGTGTAGCTCAGAGGTAGAATACCCCTGGGTTCAATTCCCAGCACCAAAAAAAAAAAAAAGTTTTTTTTTTTAAGAAATACTGGTTTAATTGGGTAGAGTCCAAATAGTCTACATTTTAAAATTTATCAGGGAATTAAAATATACAGCCAGGGTTGAGAATCACTGATTCACAGGCACCAGATAAGTCAACTGGTAGTTAAAAGCAGCCTGCTTAACTTTTATGTTGTTTCTCTCTCTTTTTTTTTTGACAGAGCACCATTTTGTAATTAACACTGTGAAATTCTGAGAGAACTTAAAAGCTGACCTTATAGTATACTAAATAGACTAAGGTCAGCAGTGGCAATTTCATTAAATGGTTGCTGGTCCATGTTCTAAAACAGCCTGTTAAATAAGTGTCTTTTTTTTTTTTTTTGGTTAGTTTTTGCAGTATTGGGGATTGAACCCAGGAGTTCTCTGCTACTGAGCTACATATCTCCGGCCCTTTTTATTTTTTATTTTGAACCAGTCTACCCTTGAATTCCTTCTGCCTTGGTCTCCCCAGTGGCTGGGATTACAAGCATGTGTCACCATGCCCAGCAACAGTTTATTTATAATGTTTAAAAAATTAATAATGGTATTATAAAACTAGAAATTAAATTTACTAATTTTGAACAGAATCATAAGTTGTAAAAATGCCCCAAATTGAGTTGTTAGTTCTGAGTCAAGTATATTTTTTGAATATGAGGAGTTAAAATTTCTGAAACTAAAATCTATAAATAATTGTGATGTGTAACTCTGTAGAAACTATTTTCAGTTGCTTCTTTTAAAAATATTGTCTTTTTCACCTAGTGTCAATGTCCTATTTCTTTAGTTTTGTTCATAAGTAACCTACTTTGTGCTCTTACTTGATACTAGTTGGAGAAGGGAGAGGCAATAAGATAATATTTCTGCTTTTTGATTAGGTACTTGACAAAGTTGGTGATAAATTTGGCTTTTTCTAAATAGCAAAGTCTTTCTATGTAGCCTCTAAATAGACAACCAAGGTGAATTTTGTTAAAAATAATAATACAGGAAGCTGAGTAAAGTCCTAAAGCCAGTTGTTTGGAGCAGCTCAGAGAGAAGCAAACCTTTTCCCTTGGGTTCTCAGGTCCACTGCGAACCCCTTGAAGAGTGAATGAAGAAGTGGGAAAGAAACAGCCTTCTCTTCCTATCTTCACCCTGGCTTCTTTCTAATAACCCTTGACTTCTGCAAAATTCTATTAATGAAAAAGGATTTGTTCTTTTCTTATCAAATGATCAACTTTACTGAGAATTTCTTTTCCTAAGAAATATGGCCATTTCTCACAATACTGGTACAAATAAAAGAAACTCGAACAAGTGCCCCCAGTAGGCAGTGGTGGCCCACAGTAGAATTAAGAGATGACAACTTCTGCCATGAACTCAACTATAGTAGAGAACCATGTGGGACACTTTTCTGCCTTAACCTTGCTATGGCTTGAGAACCCCACACCTAATCAAGTCTCCTATCAAAGGCTCAGAATAGAGACGTAATCGCCAGCACCGTACTTTTTGCCATGGTGCCTCCACTTTGGTGAGCCAGAGCCCATAACTTCCACAGGACAGGCACTTTGTTTTGTTTAATGCTATAAACCCAACCCCTAGGGTGATGCCTGGCACCTCCATAGGAGCCCTATAAACATTGTTGAGTGAGTGAGTGAAGGGGAAGGAGGACAGAGTTCAGGCTCTTGAGACTTGAAATATAGACTTTTCTAATTGATGATTATTTCCTGTCTCAAGATAAACTAACTGTTGGCAAGAGGAAACGAAATGAAGATGATGAGGTTCCAATGGGTGTGGAGATGGCAGAGAATACTGACAACCCACTCAGATGTCCAGTCCGACTTTATGAGTTTTACCTGTCAAAATGGTAAGTGATCTTTCTTTGCACTAGGTGCAGTGGACTTCAAAACTCAGTTAACGTAGTGTGGGTTTCAGGTGCTTGAACATCAGAAATGTTGCTGCCTGCGACCTTAAACAAGGATTTACCTCTAATTTTTTTTGGTGTGTGTGGTACTGGGGATTGAACCCAGGGGCATTCTACCTCCAAGCTACATGCCCAGTTCTGTTTTTTATAATTTATTTTTGAAACAGGGTCTCACCAAGTAAATGAGGCTGACTGCAAACCTGGATCCTCCAGTTTTAGCCTCCCAAGTACTGGGATTACAGATGTGCACCACCACGCCCAGCTCTAATTTCATTTTTTTTCCTCCATTCTCATATCTGCCTAGATTTTGAATAAAAGAACAGATTGCTTTGATATTTTTCCCAAATTTCCTGAAAAGCAAGAATCACTACTATTGTTTGATATTTATAAGTGTTACTCAACCTTTGTGTTATATCTAATCTATAGTGATTATTATTTGTGTAGAAAAGAAATTCTGATGTGGTCGCGCACGCTTGTAATCCCCAGTACTTGGGAGGCTGAGGCAGGAGGATCGCAGGTTCACGGCCAGCCTCAGCTACTTAGTGAGGCCCACTGCAACTTAGACCCTGTTTCAAAATAAAGAATAAAAAATAGGGCTAGGGGTGTAGCCCGGAGGTAGAATGCCCCTGGGTTCAATCCCCGGTACCACAAAAAAAAAAAAAAGAAATTCTGAGAGAGGTCGTTTTACTAAATCTATAAAATCAACTTTTAAAGAACTGAAATTTTTGCCAGATGTGGTAGTACACAATTGTAATCCCAATACTTAGGAGGATGACACGGGAGAATCGTAGGTTCAAGACCAGCCTCCGCTATGTAGTAAGACTCTCAACAACCTAGTGAGACCCTGTTTCAAAACAAAAAATAAAAAGGGCTAAGCTGGGCGTGGTGGCGCACACTTGTAATCCCAGTACTTGGGAGGCTGAGACTGGAGGATCCAGGTTCGCGGCCGGCCTCAGCTACTTAGTGAGGCCCTCCGCAATTTAGTGAGACCCTGTTTCAAAATACAGAATAAGAAGCCGGGCATGGTGGCGCACGCTTGTAATCCCAGTACTTGGGAGGCAGAGACCGGAGGATCCGGGTTTGCGGCCAGCCTCAGCTACTTAATGAGGCCCTCCGCAACTTAGTGAGACCCGGTTTCAAAATAAAGGATAAAAAATAGGGCTGGGGGTGTAGCTCGGAGGTAGAATGCCCCTAGGTTCAATCCCCAGTACCACAAAAAAGAAAAAAAAGAAGAAAATATAGAATAAAAAAATAGGGCTGAGGGTGTAGTTCGGAGGTAGAATGCCCCTGGGTTCAATCCCCAGTACTGCAAAAATAACAATAATAATAATAATAATTAATTAATTAATTAATTAAAAAATAAAAAGGGCTGAGGGGTGTAGCCTGGAGGTTGAATGCCCCTGGGTTCAATCCCTAGTACCACAAAAAAAGAAGAATTGACTTTTTTCCTGAGTTTTTTTCTTTTTGTGGTACTGGGGATTGAACCCAGGGGCATTCTACCTCTGAGCTATACCCCTAGCCCTTTATCTTTTATTTTGAAACAGAGTCTCACTAAGTTGCTAAGCCTGGTCTCGAACCTGTGACCTTCCTGTCTCAGCCTCCCAAGTACTGGGATTGCAGGTGTGCTCCACTGAGCACCAGTCCTTTTTATTTTTTATTTTGAAACAGGGTCTCACTAAGTGCCCAGGTTGGTCTCAGACTTGTAATCTTCCTGCCTCAGCCTCCTAACTCACTGGGATTATAGAAGTATACCACTGTGCTCAGGAGGATTGAAATTTTTTAATTGGTCCTTTTCTTAGAGAAATTTTGAGTATCAAATTGTCTGAGCCATGCCAAAGCACTTTTTTTCTCAAAGAAATAAGCTGGCTCTGTTTACCTTGTGCTATTAAGTGTCCTTGAGTTTCATTTTAGGATACCAGGCACTTAGGATATGTGGTTCTCAGCCATGGTGTCACATGAGTTGACTTTTTTGTTGCACCTAATGTTTTTAAGTACTAAAGTTCGTAATTTTCACTTTGTCTTACATTAACATACTCACTTTCGATCTAATATGACTTCTTGTGTGTATTTAAAAAAATGTGGAGTTAGAAGTTACTCCTAGGAGAAAAATGCCAATAAACCCTTTTCTCCCTGTGGTTCTGTTGTTTATGATGGTGACTCACAGTGGGGAAAAGTTGAGAGCCTTTATGTTAAAGAATAGTTTATATTTCCTGTACTTCTTGATCCCTGATTTTCTTTCTTGTTTTTCTTTCTGTTTTCCTCCTGTGAATAGTTCTGAAAGTGTGAAGCAGAGGAGCGATGTGTTTTACCTTCAGCCTGAGCGCGCCTGTGTCCCCAACAGCCCCATGTGGTACTCCACATTCCCCATCGACCCCGGTACCCTGGACACCATGTTGACACGTATTCTCATGGTGAGGGAGGTCCATGAAGAACTTGCCAAAGCCAAATCTGAAGACTCTGATGTTGAATTATCAGATTAAGATGGAAGTGAGCTTCCTATTTTCATACACATTGGTATGCACCAAACTGTGAATGCATCCAGCTGTTGGAAAGCGATGTATATGTCCAAGTCCTCTTAACTTAATTATGAGACAGTGGGAAATAGATGACTCGTGAACCACAGTGTGGATGTACAAAAGAAAATTGAAGGAAAGAATCTGAACTGAGAAATGTTCTTTGGCAGTGATATAGTTCTTAGACATCTTCAGAATGACTAACCAGTTTCTCTGAGTGGTGCATAATCTTATTTTGTTTGGGAATAACAAATTGTGGAATATTTTTAAGGAAAACTGTTGTATAAAACTCTACCATAGTAACCTTAGACCTTAGAGAGGTGGCTTTGGAGTGAGACCGTGGCTACTTGAGCAAGCCCTCCTTAAAAGCAAGCTCTCTAGAAAGTCAGGGGAGAAATCAGTACAGAGCTGAGAGTAACATCACGTGAGGACTGTGGGACCCAGACTTGAAGACCCAATAAAAATACTCAATTTTTTTTTAAAGATAGTGAAATGGTCTTGATTCTGATTTCCACTGCCAAGCCACTTACGTGAAGAATAGAAGCCTCTGGTACTTGTATCATGGGTCCCTCTCTTCAGGGAAAATGACCTTCACCCTGTTAACATAGCTGTGTCCCTTTCACTTTCTGGGTCTAGTCTAGCCATCTCAGCTGTGCGTCTGGATGTGGGTAACCAAGGTAAAGGGGATGATATTCCACAAACTATTATGCACACAGAAAATCTGTGGAGCCCATTAGACCCCAAGTGTCTTGAAATGTTTGTAGAAAACCCACTAAAATGCCCACTTCTCTGGGTGCAGGCCTTTGTTGCTGCTGTCTCACAGCCTGAGCTGTGGTACACAGGTAGGGGCTCTCCTTTTGTTTTCATTTTTTCCCAATGGCAGCTTTTCTCCCATTGTTTTACCTTCCTATTTCCCAAATGATTCCTCTTATTTTGTCTTTTGTACCAATTTTTGGAGGCCCTTGTCATTTCAAAAAGAATAGTCTCTCTCCTTAACTCTGGCAAACCCGTGGGCATTTCCACAAAGACACAGTATTACTTAGCTGTCCGAATTATGGTAGAAAAGGTCTTAGTAGGTTCCTGTGTAAAAGCATTTGGAAGATGACCTTGTTGCCCTAAGAAACTTGAAAAATAGGGTTTCTGGGGTTAGGATACAAGGACATTGACTGTCTTGCATATCCATAAGCAGGTCTCTTATAGCGTTATACCAGGCTCTAGCTGTTTTAGTAATTCTCTGGAGATTGCAAGTCATAGGCGTGCGTGGCAGATCAGTCCATCTCCCTCGTCACTATTCTCCGTTTTCCCCCACAGTGTTTTGAATCAAAGCTTTTATGACATTGGCCAATCACTGAACTTCTTTAGCTGAGGTTAACTTATCCTTATGATAAAATTGAGACATGTTTAAAAGTTTCTTAGAAAGTTTAACTTTGTAAAACTTTTCAGTATGTCCCATATTTTAGGTGGGGATGGCGTTTTTGTTTGTTTGTTTAAACAAATGAAAATCATTTAACTATAATAATTTAAAAGTGGACCTTTTGCCATTGTGTACTTGATGCTTCTGTCTCTCTGCCTGTGACAAATCTCATTTTTGTTACCAAGAACTGTGTGAAAGAAGTAAATCTTCCCCAATTCTGTAAGATTAGTTCCATCTGTATTTGTCATTTCTAACTGGAAAACGTCTTACATCCAGACCTTGTTCAATTGGAGGAAAAACAATTGGATTGTCTGATAAGCCTGCCAATAAACCATCCAGAAACATCAGGTGTAATAGTCCCACTATACAAATTTTATGGTTTGTATAAACACTAACATTTTCCCCATCTGTAGTTGTATGAAAAACAAATATTGTTAGCATAGTAGATAAATTGTTATAAAATACCAGAAAGAAAGAAAATCTGTATCTTTTAACTGAGAACAACCAATACCCAGATAAATGACTGTATCAGGATTTCATCTGCATGTTAGTACACAGAGTTGCCCAGAACCCTAAACTAATTTGTAAGAGAAAATACTGATTATTGGTCATTCTTCATAAGTGTAGATGTTGATGTTGTGTCCACTTGTTTGCTTTTTAAATTTTATTAAAATTGTATAAAATTACATATTTTTCCCCAGGAGAGAAAAAACATCAAACAAAAAATCAACTAAATCATCCTTTCTGTTCTTTTGGTTTTTAACCACTTTTGGGTTTTCCCTTTGCAGAAACCACAGAAATATTCCCTTAGAATAAAATAGTATATTTGTATTTGATGGGTGAATTCTATTTCTTTATGTCTTGAAAGAATTTAAATCTTTTTTTCTATTTGGCCTTAGTGGTATGGCCCAACAGATAGTAAAATTACAAAGAAAAAGAGCAATTTTCAGAGAGAAAAAAAATTATTTTATTCAATCCGGTTAAACATTGTTTCATTGCTGAGCCCTTCAGTTGTTTCCTTTTTTCTATCAAAAGCCTTGTTTCCATATTTACTTAATTCACTAGCCATATTCAAAGCCCCAACAGCTAAAAATGTCAGGTATCATGTATTTATTTCATTTCAGGCAAAAAAAAAAAAATACCCCTTGGCACTGAGGATTGAATCCAGGGGCATTCTACTTCTGAGCTACACCCCAGCCCTATTTTATTTTTATTTTGAAACAGGGTCTCTCTAAGTTGCTGAGGCTGGCCTCAAACATGCGATCTTCCTATCTCAGCCTCCCAACTCATATTCTTTATTCTAGTCTCATAATTTCAAAACCCATTAAAGTTGCTTTGTATATCTCAAAAATAGGCCTGAAATGCTGGGTGCAGTGGCACACCTGTAATCCCAGAACTTGGGAGGCTGAGACAGGAGGATCACAGGTTTGAGGTGCACCTAGCAACTTAGCCAGACCCACAGCAACCTAGTGAGACCCTGTTTCAAAATAAAAAATAAAATAGGGTTGGGGGAGCTGGGCGTGGTGGCATACGCTTGTAATCCCAGTACTTGGGAGGCTGAGACAAGAGGATTGCAGGTTCGCGGCCAGCCTCAGCTACTTAGTGAGGCCTCCGCAACTTAGTGAGACCCTGTTTCCAAATAAAGAATTAAAAACAGGGCTGGGGATGTAGCTTGGAGATAGAATGCCCCTGGGTTCAATCCCTAGTACCACACACAAAAAAATAATAGGGCTGGGGGTGTAACTCAGAGTTTGAATGCCCCTAGGTTCAGTACCAGGGATTGAACCCAGGGGCATTCTACCTCCAGGCTACACCCCCAGCCCTATTTTTTATTCTTTATTTTGAAACAAGGTCTCACTAAGTTGCAGAGGGCCTCACTAAGTAGCTGAGGCTGGCCACGAACCTAGATCCTCCGGTCTCCGCCTCTCAAGTACTCCAATAACAAGCGTGTGCCACCACGCCCGCCTCTATTTTATTACTTTTTTTAACCAAAAAATTTTTATTTTTGTCTTCAAAGAACAAACTCCTTTCTTCTTTTTCCACGATAATCATGATTAACTTAGAAAATGGTCATACAATACATCTTCAAAGCATTTCCCTTTACCGGGGAACTTAGCTTTATAGAATCTAAACATTAAAAGGTAAAAAAAAATTCTATTTGTTGCCATCATTAAACAAAACAGAATCTAGCAAAAGTCAAGGAAATCCATTCATACTTCAGGTCCTTCTCCTCCAGGAACCAGCATTGTTATTTCCATTTAGCAAAATCTGATCTGATTTAGTAATCCTTCCTTCTGGTGTGATTTCAAATTCTGTGACATATTCCAGCACTATATTGACAAAATCATCAAATCCTAGAAGGGTACCAACAATTTCCTTATCTCTCTTCATCATAATGTGAATTCTTGATCCTTGTCCACAAGCTCCAGCGGCAGCAGCTGCGACAGGTTGGTAGTAGCGTTAACCGCCATGGCCAAGCCTATATGTATATATTTTAAATGGAAATGTAAGACTAAATTGGATTTTCCTTGGTCTCTACAGTTGTTTTGGTATTATGCAGATATACCTCCAAAATGCATACAGACTGTTTCTGGCTGCCCTATGGCATTCCTAGTTTTGTAAAATGGGAGTTTCCCCCCAGAAAAGAGCCTAAAATAGAATGAATTTCTGTAAAGGAATCCCAGTTTTCTATTAAAAGTCAGGATTTAGTTTCCCATGGGAATGAAAGGGTCCGTTATGGTGCTGAGTTGAGTTTTTTTTTTTTTTTTTTTGGCGGTACCGGGGGTTGAACGCAGGGGCGTTCTACCTCTGCGCTACGCCTCTGGCCCTATTTTTTTATACGTTATTTTGAAACCGGGTCTCACGAAGTTGCGGAGGGCCTCACTAAGGAGAGAGACAGACAGGGAGAGAGAGCGAGAGAGCTGAGGCTGGCCGTGAACCCGGATCCTTCGGTCTCCGCCTCCCAAAGTACTGGGATTACAAGCGTGTGCCACCACGCCCTGCTGCTGAGTTGAAATTTTAAGAAAGCATTAAACAAGAATACCCCCAATTCCTCTACACGAGTCATGTCTTACCACGTCACCATCATTGAGAGGCATCGGTATATAGCGGAGCCTTTCCACTCACTGGTTGTGTACAAACAACCTCGGGTAAATTGCTAAAACATTGTGTCTCAGTTTTCTCATCTACAAGGTAAACACAGCAACTCCCCTAGTTGTTGTGCCTGGCACATAATAGGCTTTGAAATGTCACTTTTTTTTATTATAATGTACAAATTGCCTGGCATATACTAAGACTTTAAATAAATGTTAGTTCCCATATTACGTACAGCCTGAATTTCCACTAAGTTCAGTACTGTGGATTCTGCAAGCCATAATACTCTACATGATCAGTCCTACCTATTTGAATCAAATGCTAAATATGAATAAATACTATAATAATATCATAAGTACTTTACCCATATGTTTACGTACATAACAGCAATGACAAGCATCACAAAATCCCATTGATGTACTTTACTACATTGAGAAAAAAAAGACTTTATGGTATATCAATAGATAGAGAAGGAGCATGTATGTCATTGAGTTTATTTTTTAATTGGCAGAAAAGCCCTTAGTCTATGAAATTTCTTTTACTTGGTAACAGTTATATATCATCACTTTAGGAACAAGATGACTGTATACCAGTATCTGTCTCCGTACCTCACCTGATTAACAGAACCTTCCCCATGAGTTTCAGCTGGGCAGTCGCTCCCTTGTGTGAGAGCATTTTCCCAGCGGCCTCGCAACTAGCCGTGACCATGGAGCTGGATTTTGACCAACGGGATGGAAGCGCAAGTGAGTTTACCACGCCCAGGCGCGTCCTTACAGGGGAGGGACAGCAGGCCTCCTGCGTTCCCTTCTGTGTGGGCTGGAGTGTGACTGTGGCCAGCCCAGCTTTACCTGTCACTAGAAGCACATTCGCCGCAGGGACAGCCACCTCCCCGAGACAGTGTGAGCTCAGGCCTTCACATGATGAGGGGCTTTCCATCTCAGGCCATTGTTACTCGGTGTCCATTCAAGTAGCCATACCAGTATCTTTTTTTTTTTTCCTGGAGTTGGTGATTGAACCCAAGGGCATTCTACCTTTGAGCTATACCCTCAGCCTTTTTTATTTTGGAACAGGGTCTCTTTAAATTGCTGAGGGTCTTGCTAAGTTACTGAGGCTGGTCTCAAACCTGCAGTCCTCCTGTGTCAGTCTCCCAAGTACTGGAATTACAGGCATTCACCACCACTCACCACTGGCTTTACTCACTGTCCCATTACTGCTTAACATAGTGGGAAGTTCTGATTACGACCATAAGAAAAATTCAATGAAAAAAACTATCAGTATTGGAAGGTGAGAAATCACATTCTTTTCAGAGGTCCAGGAACATCTCTACATACAAGAGGGGAATCACTGAGTTTTGTTTTTGTGGTGCTGGGGGATTAAACCCAGGGGCATTCTACCTCTGAACTACATCTAGCCCTGGTTTTTTTTTTTTTTTTATTTTGAGACAGTTGCCTACAGTCTCACTAAGTTACCGAGGCTAGCTTCAAATCTGCGATCCTCCTGTCTCAGCCTCCCAAGTACTGGGATTACAGGCGTGCGCCACCACATCTGGCTCAACGAGCTCTTTAAACAGTAAGTTCAAGCTAAACTTAAATTTGTAAGAATTTCTAGCATTTTTCTGTAAGAATAATAACCTATTAGGTAATATAATCGAAACTATCCACAGAGCAACAAAACTGTAAAGTAGATGTAATATGCCAGAGCCCCTCACACCTGTGCTGTAGTAGATGGTGTTGGGAAACTGCATTTTACATGGAGGAAAATAAAATCCCTAACCAGTCATGTCCAGAAGTGGACTCAGTGGATTAAAGACCTAAGGTGAAAAGTGAAAGTATAAAATTAATAGGGAATGCAGGAGTGTGTATTATCGAGGGGCAGCAGCACCGTGCTGCTGCGACTGTGTGGGGGGCAGGAGGGGTGCTGGATCTTGAAATAGGGTCTCACTAGCTTGCTGAGACTTGAAACTGCAACCCTCCTGTCTCAGCCTCCCAGCTACTGGGATTACTGGCGCACGCCACTGCACCCAGCTCAGTTTCTCAAATCAAATCCCAGCCCGGCATGGTGGCACACACCTATAATCCCAGTATTGGGAGGCTGAGACAGGAGGATCCCAGGCTTGAGGCCAGCCTCAGCAACTTAGTGAGACCCTCCACAACTTAGTGAGACCCAAATAAAAAATAAAGAGCCAGGCGTGGTGGTGCACACTTGTAATCCCAGTACTTGGGAGGCTGAGACAGGAGGATCACAGGTTCGCGGCCAGCCTCAGCAACTTAGTGAGACCCTCCACAACTTAGTGAGACCCAAATAAAAAAGAGCCAGGCGTGGAGGTGCACGCTTGTAATCCCAGTACTTGGGAGGCTGAGACAGGAGGATTGCAGGTTTGAGGACAGCCTCAACAATTTAGCAAGATCCTGTTTCAAAATAAAAAGTAGCTTGGAGTTAGAACGCCCCTAGGTTCAATCCCCAATATCACAAAAATAAAATAGGACTGGGTGGGTAGCTCAGAGGTAGGATGCTGCTGGGTTCAATCCCCACTGCCACAAAAAATGAGGTCCCCAAAGAACAAACAATATAGGGAAAACAAGAAAGATTAATGTTTATTATATCAAAATTAAAGATTCTTGTTCAATAAAGGATAAAGGCTCAGGAAGATGCTTGTAGTGTTGAAAACCATAAATGAATTTCTATCTAGAATGTATGGTATTCAACATTGAAAAAATACACAATATTTTCTTTATGCTGAGTCATAGGAAAATTGAACAAAAGATAAGAGTTGAGAGTTCCTAGAAGCCCAGAAGGGTTAACAGAGTATGTAAAGTGAGACCCTGTTTCAAAAATAAAGAATAAGCCAGGCGTGGTGGTGCACGCTTATAATCCCAGTACTTGGGAGGCTGAGACCGGAGGATCTGGGTTCGCGGCCAGCCTCAGCTTAGTGAGGCCCTCTGCAACTTAGTGAGACCCTGTTTCAAAATAAAGAATAAAAATTAGGGCTGGGAGTGTAGCTCGGAGGTAGAATTCCCCTGGGTTTAATCCCTAGTACCGCAAAAAGAAAGAAAGAAGAAAGAAAGAAAGAAAGAAAGAAAGAAAGAAAGAAAGAAAGAGAAGAGAAGAAAGAAAGAAAGAAAGAAAGAAAGAAAGAAGGAAAGAAAGAGAGAGAGAGAGAGAGAGAGAAAGAAAGAAAGAGAAAGAAAGAAGAAGAAAGAAAGAAAGAAAGAAGAAAGAGAAAGAGAAAGAAAGAAAGAAAGAAGAAAGAAAGAAGAAGGAAAGAAAGAAAGAGAAGAGAGAAAGAAGAAAGAAAGAAAGAAAGAGAAAGAAAGAAAGAAAGAAAGAAAGAAGAAGAAAGAAAGAAAGAAAGAAGAAAGAAAAGAAAGAAAGAAAAAGAGAAAGAAAGAAAGAAAAAGAAAAGAAAGAAAGAAAGAAAAAGAAAGAAAGAAAGAAAGAAAAAGAAGGAAAGAAAGAGAACAAAAAATAGGGCTGGGGGTGGGACTCGGAGACAGAATGACCCTGGGTTCAATCCCCAGTTCTGGAAAAAATACTCAAAACTCTGAAACGAAGGGTTGTTTTGTTTTTAGCTGCTTTTTTTTTTTTTTTTTGTAGTACTGAGGATTGAACCCAGAGGCATTCTACCTTCGAGCTATACCCCCAGCCTGATTATATTTATTTGGAAACGGGGTCTTGCTAGGTTGCTGAGAGTCTCACTACTTGCTGAGGCTGTCCCCGAACCTGCGATCCTCCTGTCTCAGCCTCCTGAGTACTGGGATTACAGGCATGGGCCACCACGCCTGGCATTTTAGCTGTCATTTTTATATCCTTAAGACTGGCCAGAATTAGGAGACTGGATAATTGCTAGGCATGATGGTGCACACCTGTAATCCCAGTACTTGGGAGGCTGAAACAGGAGGATCACAGGTTCAAGGACAGCCTCAGCTAGTTAGTGAGGCCCTCCGCAACTTAGTGAGACCCTGTTTCAAATTTAAGCAGGGCATGGTGGCGCACGCTTGTAATCCCAGTACTTGGGAGGCTGAGACAGGAGGATTGCAGGTTCGCGGCCAGCCTCAGCTACTTAGTGAGGCCTTCCCCAACTTAGTGAGACGGTATTTCAAAATAAAAAATAAAATATATACATATATACACACACACACACACACACACACACACACACACACACACACACATATATGTGGCTGGGGGTGTAGCTCAGAGGCAGAATGCCCCTGGGTTCAATCCCCAGTACTGCTAAATAAATAAATAAAAATAGGCCTGGGGGTGTAGTTCAGTTGTAGAAGGCCTCTGAGTTCAATCCCCAGTACCGCAAAAGAAAAAGAAGACGACTTATTTCAAGTGTTGGTAATTGCAAGTGCAGGGAAATAAGAACCTTACACAGGACAAGAGTAAATTTAGACTAGTATGTCTGTTCTGGAAAGCAATCTTAAACATTATCATGAAGTTTGATTGGTTACTAGATCTCCACTCCACCCCTCATCAAATAAAAGATGAACGTTATCAAATACTTTTTTCTGTCTGTATAGTCATTTAATTTTTATATTTATTTAGTGAATTATATGAATGAATTTTTCTAATATTGAGCTATCCTTGTGTTCCTTGATTAAAATAATAATTGATCATGATTTTTTTTTTTTTTTTTGCGGTACTAGGGATTAAACTCGGGCATTCTACTTCCGAGCTACAGCCCCAGCCCTATTTTTTATACTTTATTTTGAAACAGGGTCTCACGAAGTTGCGGAGGGCCTCACTAAGTAGCTGAGGCTTGCCACGAACCCGGATCCTCCGGTCTCAGCCTCCCAAGTACTGGGATTACAAGCGTGTGCTACCACGCCCGGCTGCTAAAATGTTTCTTTCTCCTTTTGGTTCCTCCTTGTTTGGTTTTGGATTCGCTGTTAAAGAGCTGGGCAGGTTTCATTCTTTTTTTCATTTTACGGAGCAGTTTACATAAAATTTCTGTTCCCGAGTGTAGTCAGACTAGACTGTAACCCTTGTAATTCTGTTGGGGTGTTGGTTGGGTTTTGTTTGTTTTAATCCCCCTAAGGGGAGAGCCTTGCCTTTTACTTTACTTGTGCTTGTTGGTCCACTCAAGTTTTTTTTTTTTTTTTTTTTTTTGCGGTACCGGGGATTGAACGCAGGGGCATTCTACCTCCGCGCTACACCCCCGGCCCTATTTTTTTATACTTTATTTTGAAACCGGGTGTCACGAAGTTGCGGAGGGCCTCACTAAGTAGAGAGAGAGAGAGAGAGAGCTGAGGCTGGCCGCGAACCCGGATCCTCCAGTCTCCGCCTCCCAAAGTACTGGGATTACAAGCGTGCGCCACCAAGTTTTTAATGCCACTCAAGTTTTTAATGCTGTGTAAAACCAGCATTTAATTTCGTCAGTCTTCTCTATTTCATGTATTTCTGGCTTTCTCATGATTTTTCTTTTTTCCTTGCTGTTGCTCGTTCTCTAAATTAATTAATTGAATGGTTGCTTCATTTTTTGTTAATGTTTCTCCTGTAATTATTTCAAAGCCTGATTTTTCTGTCTTGAGTACACTGCTTTAACTGTGTCTCCAAGTTCAGACAGAATCATGTTACCGTCTCTTCTGGGTGATTCTCATTTCCTTTGTGTGTGTGTGGGGGGGTGCCGGGAGTTGAACCTCAGGTGCATTCCACCTCTGAGCTACACCCCCAGCCCTTTTTATTTTTTATTTTTGAAACAGGGTCTCACTAAATTCCTGAGGCTGGCCTCCAACCTGTGATCCTCCTGTCCCAGCCTCCCAAGTACTGGGACTACAAGCATGCACCACCACGCCCGGCTTCAGTGAGCTAATTTATGTGCACAGTGACATCCATCCCCATCCGCCTCGGCCTCCAGGACTGCACTTGCTCACCACAAGTTCCTGGGGACCGGCGTCCCGCTTCAGAGCCGGTATGCGCGTGGGGAGGCCAGTGGAGGGGGAGAGCAGGAGGCTGTTTGGTAGCTTATGGTGTTTGCATTCATTTTAGTTAATGCTAGTAGAACTTATTTCTGCTACTATTTCACAGTTTCCACTGTCTCTACTTTTTGGGTTTTTTCTCCCTTTCCATTGGGTAGCAGATTTTCTTCTACCGGTTTAAAAGTAACAATACTAGCCGGGTGTGGTGGTGCACCCTTGTAATCCCAGAACTTGGGAGGCTGAGACAGGAGGATCGCAGGTTCGCGGCCAGCCTCAGCTACTTAGTGAGGCCCTCTGCAACTTAGTGAAACCCTGTTTCAAAATAAAATAAAAATAGGGCCGGGGGTGTAGCTCAGAGGAATGCCCCTGGGTTTAATCCCCAGTACCACAAAAATAAATGAATGAATGGCTGGGGTTGTAGCTCAGTTGTAGAATACCCCTGGATTTAACCTCCAGTACCAAAAAAAAAATAATAATAATAATACACTGGGCGTGGTGGTACACACCTGTAGTCACAGTACTTGGGAGGCTGACAGAGGAGGATTGCAGGTTTGAGGTCAGCACCCACTAACTTAGCAAGACCCTTTTTCAAAATAAAAAATAAAATAGGGCTATAGCTCAGAGGTAGAAATACCCTTGAGTTCAATCCCTAGTACCGTACACACATATGAAAATAATAATGCATTGCTTTTATTTATATTACTGTTAATTCTAATCGTGTTTGTTTACTATTGGTTTCTTTAACTTACCATATAAATCTTCATAGTAAGACTATTTATTATATTCTTATGTTCCTTTGGTTTTCCCCACTCTTTATTTTTTTTATTTTTAGGATATTGGTTTTGGATTTCAAGTTAATTGTTTTCTTTTCTTTTTGTTCATACTACAGACTGCCAAAGTATTTGCTCACTGTTACTATGTCTAAATTTACTATTTATTAGCCGGGTGTGGTGGCGCACGCTTGTAATCCCAGTACTTGGGAGGCTGAGACCAGAGTATCCGGGTTCGCGGCCAGCCTCAGCTACTTAGTGAGGCCCTCCGCAACTTAGTGAGACCCTGTTTCAAAATAAAGAATAAAAAATAGGGCTGGGAGTGGAGCTCAGAGGTAGAATGCCCCTGGGTTCAATCCCCAGTACTGCAAAAAAAATTATTTTCTGTACTGAGGATTGAACCCAGGAGCATCCTACCTCTGAGCTCCACCCCCAGCCCCTTTTTTGTTTTGTTTTTGTGTTTTGTTTTGTTGTACTGGGAATTCAACCCAGAGGCATTCTACCTCTGAGCTACACCCTCCAGACAGAATTTATTTCTTATTTGGAAACAGTCTCGCTAGGTTGCTGAGAGCCTCACTAAATTGCTGAGGCTGTCCTCTAACCTGCGATCCTCCTGTCTCAGCCTCCCAAGTACTAGGATTGTAAGCGTGCACACCACCATACCTGGCTGACCCCAAGCCCTTTTTATTTTTTATTTGGAAACAGCGTCTTGCTAAATTGTTGAGGCTGTCCTCGAACTTGTGATCCTCCTGTCTCAGCCTCCCAAGTACTAGGATTCTTAGAATAATGTAGGGATAAAGTCTGGTGTCAGTCTGATGCTCGGTGCTTGTTCCTTTGCAATTGAGCTACTCTCTCCCTCTGGGAGATTTCAGAAAGTTTACTTTTTTTTTTGTGGTACTGGGGATTGAACCCAGGGGCGTTCTTACCTCCGAGCTACACCCCAGCCCTGTTTTTTATTCTTTATATTGAAACAGGGTCTCACTAAGTTGTGGAGGGCCTCACTAGGTAGCTGAGGCTGGCTGCGAACCCAGATCCTCCAGTCTCCACCTCCCAAAGTACTGGGATTACAAGTGTGCACCACCATGCCCGGCAGAAAGTTTACTTTTCTTAGTCTTTCGCTAAGATGCCTCTGGCTGCCCTTTTTCCTTACTTGTCACTCTCAGTTCTTTCACCGTTTCTTCAAATATTTCCTGCACTCTTTTCCCTTTCCTTCCCGGCTCCCGTTATGCAGACTCAGCCCTCTGTGTCCTGCCTCTTCAGCTTTTCCTGCTTCCTTTTGGTGAAGACCAAAAGGTCTTGGTGTGATGCTCCAGCTCGTGCAGTGCTGTTGGAGCTGTGTCTCCCTCTGTCCCTTTCACTATGTTTTTACACTTAATATTTCTACTTGGTTCTTGTTACAAATTGCTAGCATTTCCCTATTTATATTGCCCCTCTCTCTCTCTCTCTCTCTCCCCCCCCCCTCTCTCTTTCGGTGCTGGGGACTGAACCTAGGGGCATTCTACCTCCGAGCTACACCCTCAGCCCTAATTTTTTTTTTATTTTATTTTTTATTTGGAAGCAGGGTCTTGCTAAGTTGCTGACAGCCTGTGATCCTCCTGTTTCAGCCTCCCAAGTACTGGGATCAGGCGTGAGCCACCACCCCCGGTTATTGCCTCATTTTGAATTCTTGGTTTGGACAGTATAGTTGCTGACCTTGGGGGCAGGGGGTCGTGCTCCCCATGTGGCATCCAGCTATTTTAGCCTGTGAGCTCCTGTTCCTTCATAGCACCAGCTGCTCTGTCTGGTGGTCTTTTTTGGTGCAAGCTCACAGCAGGTTCTGTGTTGTCCCTGCCAGTGAGCTTAACACGGGAATGACCTCCAGGCACCACTCCCCCAGCAACTGCTCAGAGATGTACCTGCAGAGCTTTGGGAAGCTGCAGGACCTGGAGGAGGCAGAGTTCCCAGGGCCCCCCGCCCACCCCGGCCACCCCAGCAGAGCCCCAGCTGCCCTGATGCGGTCCCACGACACCAGGACTTGGCCGGCCGTCTGCCGTCAGCAGTAGCTGGCATCTCACTCGTGTCTGCCTCCCTGTCCAGTGTGTGGTAACCATCTATCTCCTCGGGGGTTCTCAGAGGATTTGGGGGATCATTTGGTTTGGGATCACTTGGTGTCTTTGAAATGCTGAAGGTTGCCTTGTTTTCCCAAGTAAGAGTGTGGTATTTGGCATTTCCAAAGAGTACCATGTTCCTCTCTGGGGAAGGGAGCCAGTAGCTACGTCATGGTCTTCATAGAAACCCAAATCCCAGTCCATTCTCTGTGGGCCTTTGATTTTCAATCTTCCTATGTCAAAGTTAAGTGTCTCTCATATAAATATTTACCATTAGCCGGGCGTGGTGGTGCACACTTGTAATCCCAGTACTTTGGGAGGCGGAGACCGGAGGATCCGGGTTCGCGGCCAGCCTCAGCGCCCTTGCGCCTCTCTCTCTCTCTCTCTCTCTCTCTCTCTCTCTATCTATCTAGTGAGGCCCTCCGCAACTTCATGAGACCCGGTTTCAAAATAAAGCATAAAAAAATAGGGCTGGGGTGTAGCGCAGAGGTAGAACGCCCCTGCGTTCAATCCCCGGTACTGCAAAAATAAATAAATAAATAAATAAATAAATAAATAAATAAATAAATAAATAATAAAATATTTACAATTATATGCAATCTATTAAACTTCATTTTGGTGGTGGTTGTTTTACTATTCAGTCTGACAACTTCTGCGTATTATGTGGTGAAATTTTTATTTTACTTTTTTCAGTACTGGGGATTGGGCACAAGAGCACTCCACTACTGAGCTATATTCCCAGTTCTTTTTATTTTTTATTTTGAGATAGGGTCTCACTAAGTTGCCCATACTAGCCTCAAACTTGCAGTCATTGGGATTATGAAGTGAGTTTTTTTTTTTTTGCAGTACTGGGGATTGAATCCAGAGGCATTCTACCTCTGAGCTACACCTCCAGCCCTATTTTTTTTATCCTTTATTTTGAAACAGGGTCTCACTAAGTTGCGGAGGGCCTCACTAAGTAGCTGAGGCTGGCCACAAACCCGGATCCTCCTGTATCAGCCTCCCAAGTACTAGAATTACAAGCGTGCGCCACCATGCCCGGTTTGAGGTGAGATTTTTAATACTGGTGTGTGTGTGTGTGTGTGTGTGGTGTGTGTGGTGTGTGTGTGTGTGTGTTACTGAGGATTGAAGCCAAGGGCATTCTACCTCCTAGCTACACTCCCAGCCCTATTTTTTTTTAATTCAGAAACAGGGTCTTGCCAAGTTGCTGAGGCTGTCCTCGAACCTGTGATCCTCCTGTCTCAGCCTCACAAATACTGGGATTATAGGTGTATGCTGCCACATCCGGCTTTAATGCTGGTTTTTATCCTCTCCATTCCTGCTTTCTGATTGGTTGGCTGAAATAACCTTGTCTGGTTTAGATGTTATATATTCTAGTTCTGGGTTTCTCAATATGTATAATAATATAATACACCTGGTTTAAACTCTTAAGTTAGCCAGCATTCTATCTTTCCCCTATGAAAGGACCTTAAGCCTGGTGTGGTGGTGCACGTTTGTAACCCCAATACTTGGGAGGCTGAGACAGGAGGATCGCAGGTTTGAGGCCAGCCTCGGCTACTTAGTGAAGCCCTCTGCAACTTAGTGAGACCCTGTTTCAAAATAAATAAATAAATAAATATGGTTGGGGGTGTAGCTCAGGGGTAGAATGCTTTTGGGTTCAATCCCCAGTACCATAAAAAAAAGGATTGTGTATTACTTTACTTTGTTTTGTTTTGTTTTGGTTTTTTTGCAGTACTGGGGATTGTACCCAGGGGCATTCTACCTCTGAGCTACATCCCCAGCCCTATTTTTTATTCTTTATTTTGAAACAGGGTCTCACTAAGTTGCGGAGGGCCTCACTAAGTAGCTGAGGCTGACCACGAACCCGAATCCTCCCATCTCAACTTCCCAAGTACTGGGATGTACATGTGCCACAACGCCTGGCTTCTTTACTTTGATTTCAGTCACCACTGCACCCACCCCCATCTTACATGTTATTGGCCAACCTTTTAATGCCATCTCTTTGTTCTGTCCCCAAGTAATATCACCTGGAACTTACCAGACCACGTTGCATTAGCGCGTACACTGGGCAGAAGCCAGCGGTAGCCAGGTCTTCCCCTTCCAGCTGGTGTTTTGAGAATCGCCTCTTCACGTCCTGAAGCCAGCAGTCTGTGTCCAGTGCTCCCAGCACCCCTCTGTGCCTCTGTCGTGGGTGTGGGGTAAAGTGCATCCAGCCACTGTGGTTGGGACTAGGGACGTGATGGCGATAAGTTCACTTGGTGTCTGAAATGCTGAAGGTTGCCTTGTTTTTCCAAGTAAGAGTATGGTAGTTGGCATTTCCAAAGAGTACAATGTTTAAAAGTGCTTCATCCTTTAGAGAGATGACTTGGGCGTTTGGAGACGAGGTAGGGATAAATGGTGTGCAGTGGTCTCTCCTGAAGATAACTGTGCTTATAGTTTCTGGATTACTCTACTGCTGTCCCTCAGTCATCTATGATGCTTATGGATAGCATGACAGACCCATCTTTGTCGGCAGACACGCATGTGTTTTGTTTCCATGTAACAGAATCAGAATGGGAAGGTTTTTGGGTATTGACTCCTCTCAGATCACGTAGTTGTCACACACGATGTTTTATTTATTTATCTTGTGTGTATATCTGTGTAGTGTGTGTGTGTGTGTGTGTGTTGAGGGGATTGAACCCAGGGGCATTCAATCTCCAAGCTATGCCCCCAGCTCTCTTATTTTTTATTTGAAAACAGGGTCTCGCCTGGTTATGAGAGTCTCACTACCTTGCTGAGGCTGGTTTTGAACCTGCAGCCTCCTGTCTCAGCTTCCTAAGTACTGGGATTACAGGCGTGTGCCACCATGCCTAGCGTATGTATCTATTTTTATTCTTTGCAGTGCTAGGGATCAGACCCAGGGCCTTGTGCGTGCTAGGCAAGTGCTGCACCACTGAAGTACATCCTCACCCCATGAGAAGCTTGGTTTTCTGTGCTGTTAGAGGTAAGAGTGTGTAAGTGAAAGCTATGGCCCCAGCTTCATGAACGTGGAAGCATATGGGAGACAGAAGGGCGAGTGCTGGACAGAGTGTAGATGGCATAGAAGATGGAGAAGTCCAAAGAGGGCTCTGGGTTCCAGAGGGAGAGAGACTAGGCTCCCTTGGTATACCTGAGGACAGAGGGCATTACCTGCACAAAAGCTTAAACTGCTTCAACAGAACGGCACTTACCTGTTTTAACGCTTTATTTAGCCATCTAACAAATGCCAAGAAAAATCCTGTGACCACAGGTTCCCTGATTTGATTCCCATCTGGGGTCACTGTTCATCCTGGGAGCCCAGCGTGACTCGTGTTTCCTAACATTGCTTCCCTTACAGGCTCTGGGCCCCTTCAGAGGTTCTAGGTGTGGTTGAATACTGGCAGATTACAAAGCTAATGGCTTTCCTCCATGAAGCCGTATTTCCAGCTGAAGAATACTGAAATGCTGCAGCCATTCACAGCACAAAGTTTCAGCTAAACACTTTGCACTGGATTTGGCTCTGCTCCTGGAGGCAAGGTCACAGAAATTTTGTGTGTGTGTGTGTGTGTGTGTGTGTGTGTGTGTGTGTGTATGGTACTGGGGATTGAACCTAGGGGCATTCTACCTCTGAACTACACCCCCAGCCCTATATTTTTTATTTTGAAACAGGATCTCACTAGGTTGATGAGAGTCTCACTACTTGCTGAGGCTGTCCTCGAACCTGAGATCCTCCTGTCTCAGCCTCCCAAGTACTGGGATTACAAGTGTGTACCATGGGCATTTGAAAATGAGTTCAGTGTTCTGGGCTACAAGACACAGGAACAGGTAAGACGCCTAGTGTCAGCAGTCGTGGGGGGGGTCCCTCACACACAGATCTAGGGGTTTGCTCACATAGCTGCTTATTCTGAGTCCTGAAGCTCCCACACCACACACTCTGGTCGACATACATCCACTCCAGGCGCCCAGGAATGCTGTTCTTATTATAGGGATGACCTGGGGTATCACTGCCTGCTCTGCAGAAAAAGAACACAAGCCTGTGACCTAGACCTGCTCCTCGACTCTGGTGTGCCCTCCTGCAGCCCGTGAGGCCACTGCGGAGGCCCGGACCAAGGCTTCCTCATGCCCGTGGAGGCCTGGCACGGAAGTGAGCCTGGGCCCCACCACTGTCCACTAGCTATTAAAAAAAAATGCAACGGCTAACACAAGAACATTTATTTCACAACAATCCAGTGGCCATCCTGGCAGGGCAACTCTTGTAAATGGTGTTTGGGATGGAGTCCCTCCGTCTGTGTCTCCACTGTGGCTCCTCTGAGGCTGGTAGAGTATGCGGAGTATGCGGTGGGCCAGGGATGAAGATGCCCAGACTGTGCGGAAGGGCAAGGACCCCGGCTTGGTGAACGGCCAACCTCTGCACGCCCAACCTCAAGGACCTCTCCCTGAGCCGATCAGGAGCTCCTGGATGCCTTCCCTTTTTGTCTAACCCAACTGGTGTGCAGGTCCCAGGTTTCGGTGCTTTTTAAAAGTTCCCCAAGTCACTGTAATAAGGAGCCGGAGTGAGAACCAGGAACGTCAATGCACAAGGACGTGCTGACTGACTAGGAGGAGAACGTCAGTCCAGTGGGACGGGGAGCGGGCACCGCGGCACCTTGCCGGCAGAGGTGGTGGGTATCCGCGTCCCAGGCCTGACCTTCCCGTCAGCGAGAGATTGTTTTGCTCCTTGTGACGGAGTGAGCCTGATAACATCCTCTAATGTCACACCTGAGCAACTCGCGCTCTGGAGGAGGCAGGGGAGTTCTGCCCGAGGCAGCACTTGGATGCTCGCACTGTCTAGGCCCTGTGGGGGCATGAGAGTGGACAGCCCTAAAAACAGACACCACAGCCCGGGAGTCAGCGAGGTGGAAGGGTTACAATAGTGGCCCAGTGTGACCAATGAATGCACAAGTCCATGGTGTCGGCCGTGACTACACCTCTTGGTGCATGTGAGACGCGATGGGCTAGAGGGAAGCGGGAGGAACGGTCAGTCGCAGCCTCACCTCCCTTCACAGAAAGGCCAAAACCCCCACCCCCGGGGGTTCCGTGGACTGCTGCTTCCTGGTGGAGTTTCCTCTGCACAGTACACAGTACCCATTTAAGAAATGCAAGGGTCTGCCAGGTGTGGCGGTGCATGCCTGTAATCCCAGTCCTTGGGAGGCTGAGACAGCAGGATTACAGGTTCAGGGCCAGCCTCAGCAACTTAGGCCCTCCACAATTTAGTGAGACCCTGTTTCAAACAAAAAAAATAAAATAGGGCTGACGGTGTAGCTCAAAGGTAGAATGCCCCTGGGTCCAATCCCAGCACCACAGAAAGAAGAAAGGAAGGAAGGAAAGAAGCAAGGAAGGAAGGAAGGAAGGAGAGAGAGAGAGAGAGAGAGAGAGAGGAGAAAGAGAAAGAAAGAGAGAGAAAGGAAGAAAGGCCGGGCGTGATGGCGCACGCTTGTAATCCCAGTACTTTGGGAGGTGGAGACTGGAGGATCCGGGTTCGTGGCCAGCCTCAGCTCTCTCTCTCTCTCTCTCTACCTAGTGAGGCTCTCCGCAACTTCGTGAGACCCGGTTTCAAAATAAAGTATAAAAAAATAGGGTCGGGGTGTAGTGCGGAGGTAGAACGGCCCCTGGGCTCAATCCCCAGTACCGCAAAAAAAAAAGAAAAAAAGAAAGGAAGAAAGGAAAGAAAGAAGGAAGGGAAGGGAAGGGAAGGGAAGGGAAGGGAAGGGAAGGGAAGGAGGGAGGGAGGGAGGGAGGGAGGAAGGAAGGAAGGAAGGAAGGAAGGAAGGAAGGAAGGAAGGAAAGAGAGAAAGAAAGAAAGAAAGAAAGAAGAAAGAAAGAAAGAAAGAAAGAAAGAAAGAAAGAAAGAAGAAAGAAAGAGAAAGAGAGAAAAAAGAAAGTGAGAAAGAAATGCAAGGGTCTCCTCTGCTGGCCTTCTTCCGGCCCATTCTAGGAAATGAAAGACGGGGAGACCCTCGGTGAGGGTGGAGGAGCCAAGCTATGTTTGGTCAAGGCAGGGGGTGACAGGCTCCTGAAATCCAATATTTCAACAAGGGTGACAAGAATAGAGCACAGCTGGGGTAGTCTGGCTGTGCCTAAGCCACAGTCCCTAGTAGACGGGAATCTACCCTGGTTCTTAGCGTGCTGTGTCCCCCAGTTTGGCCACAGGGGCACATGAATCATGTCTGTTAACAAAAGGTCTGGGAAGAAAGGTCAAAAACACCCTTAAAGCCAAAGGGCAGCAGCAGGCAGCTGAGTCATGCCCATCCACCATCGCAAGCAGGCCCAGACCACAGCCGTGTGTGCTGATGGCCAGTGGAGGGCCCTGCGACACAGGTCAGAGAGGTGGGCACACAATTAAATACAGTTTAATCATCTCACAACACAGTAGTGCAGTAGTAGAAATTGTCAATCTCTTTCAAAAGTCATTCCCCAAAGCTCCCCTTCCTCAACTCCCAGACGCTGCGGGCCAGTGACGGCCGCGGATCCTCTCTGCTACAAGGAGCTGAGAGTCTTTCCAAGTCAGAGGTGCCTGTCAGTAGCCAAGAGCCCTGTGAGGAGTCGATGCACACGCACTCAACACGTGTGCGTAAGGGACACAGAGAAAAGACACAGGAGGAGGGACGGAGGGGACCACAGTGGGGCAGTCACACTCACGCCCTCTCGTGCCACAACATTCCAGTTTGGCTGGCTCCTCTGGGAACATGGAGTGTGGGCCGAGCCCAGAAGCAGCAGGTTCTGGTCAGAGGAGGAGGAGGGGCACCTGCGCCAGCCTGGCTGCTCTGACACAACACAATGGCCAGAGGCCATCACCCCTGAGACGCAGCCCCCCACCCCGGGGGCAGCAGCTGTCTCTGCAGTGGGGGTGGGAGTGCCACATCCTCTGGGCCTGGCCAGGGGGCACTGTAGCCCAGAGAAGAGAACAAAGAACGTGCCCTGCCATGCCCGCCAGGCTGGTGGGCAGGGTCCAGGCTGCTGGGCACTCTGAGGTGGGCTGCATTCACCCTCGGGCCGGGGAGGAGATGTTTGCAAAACAGGTTTAAAGAGGAAACTCCTCATTCACAGCTTCCTTCAAGGTTCCTGGAGAGCCTGTGATTCAAGTACCAGCAGTTGGGTGGGTGGTGGGTGGAGTGACCAGCAGGGCCGAGAGAGCAGCGGCCCCAGACGGGAGGTAGGGAGCCAGCCCGGCCCCGCAGCCCCAGCCCTGAGGAGATAGCAGGTGGCTACAAGATCTCCTCCCGAGGGCTCCTGGCCTTGAGCGGGGTCTGTCCATTGGGCAGGGAGCCGTTCTGCCCGTGTAGGAGCTTGCCCTTCTCCCGGTCGGGCCAAGTGAATATGGCATCGTCGCTGTCCAGCTCCGACTCGGAGTGCATCAGGCTGCTACTCAGCGTCGGGCCTTTCTGTTTGGTGCCTGAAAGGAAGACAGGAGTCCCAGCGTCAGGACACAGACCGTCCCAGCCTGAGCCTCATCCCAGCCTGAGCCTCAACCCAGACGAGCTGAGGGACGGGGCAGCCATGGTCCTCTGGGCTGGGAGCAGCAGGTGGAGGAGGCGGCTCCAGCCCTGGCTGGCTGGAGCAGTCACTAAGGGAAGCCCCAGAGAACCCCGCCTGGACATCAGACCTGGCTCTGCGGCTGGGCTTCCCCTCCAACCGTGAGCTTTGGTTAGTGCCACCTGGTGGCATTCTCTTTCCTTTTAGACTTGGAGTCCCTATGAACAGGGTGGAGTGAGTGGGAGGCAGGAAAGCAGAGCGCGGGCGCTGGGCGATGAGCCATCTCCTGGTGTGGCACGGACTGTCCCGGACACGGCGTGAGGTGCCCTCACCGCGGAGGTGCCTGCCCTGTGGGCTCCTGCCTGGCTCTGGCTCTGGCTCTGTGTGGGCACCGTGTGTGGAACAGGCACATGGCAGAAGTGGGGACTCAGACAGTCCCAAGCAGTCAGCTCGTCAGAACACACAAATCCAGAGCCATGAGATGGCGGGTCACAAGTGGCGCCCAGACTCTGTGAGCCATGGGAGTCCCTCCTCTGTGGACCCCCGAGAGGCCACAGCTGTGAACGGTGGTCTGGCCATAGCTTCAGAGCTGGTCCCACTCAGCAGCAAGATGGCTGTGCTCTGGCTGGTGCAAATACTCAAGAGAAAGCAACGGGGAGGAAGGCTAGAGTGGGAACTGCCAGCAGAGACCCCACCCGGCACTGCCCACCCCAAAGGACTACGCCCCTTCCTTCCTCCCTTAAAAGTGTCCAGTCAGATGAGCTGCGTCCAAACCAACCGGCCCCAGAACCTCGTCCCCCAATCACTCCAAAACATCGAGAGAGCGTCTCGTGAGGATCCCGGCCGGCCTGGCCTGCGGCTGAGTGCTCTGGGCTTGCCAGGCTGGGGGCACCCAGACCCTGGCTGCACCTGTCACTCGGGGACCACACATGGCCTCCTGCTGAACTCGCCCACGCGCCGTTTCGTCTGTGCTTGGGCCCAGGGTCAGGCAAGGAGTGTATGCAGCCTTGTCATGGGGAGCGCAGCCTGGGGACGTGGCTGCACAGTCGCCCTCCCCCAAGCCCAGGGCAGCAGAACAGCAGGGCCAGGGAAGAGCACTGGCAGCCTGGGCCTCTCCAGTGTGGTGGGAAGAGGCCAGGGGAGGCTCTGCTCCGGCCGTGGATGCCGCACCGCCTCTGCCACTCTGTCCTTCGGGGGCTTTCTCCTCACAGTGCCCACTCAGCCTTTCTCCTCCACACGCTCAGGCCAGAGCTGCAAAGGACAGGAGTCCAGGGGAGCCATCCCTGGCTCCTCAGCCAGACTCACTCAGGACCCCCAATAGCTCCTGAGTGGACCCCAGCCACTAAAAATGACAAGCCAAACCACGCGGCCAGTGGAAGCTGAACATACACACGGCCCGTGACTCAACAATTCCACTCCCAGGGCCACAGCTGACAAACCATACATATGTCCACCAAAGACAGACAAGAACGTTCCCAGCACTCGTAAGAGCCCAAAGTGGAAGGAACCCAACTGCCAATCAGCAATACAAATGGTGAATAAATATATTCATAAATGGAATTAGACAGCAATGCAAATGAATGCGCTGCTCTACGGAACGCAGTGGGAGGAGCCCAGCACACAACTCCAATCATGTACTCCAAGATACCGGACATAAAGCACCAAGGGGGTTCTGGGGAGCTGACTGCCCAAGTGTGTTCACCCGTGGAGACCTGTCATTGCTGTACTTAGGATTTTCTCTACAGATTAGGTTGAACCACATAAAACTACCATTTTTGTAGTCAAAAAAGTTAAATGTCAATAATTTCATATGGTCCAATCTACTACACTTTTTTTGTGTGTGCGGTACTGGGGATTGAATCCAGGGGCATTCTACCTCTGAGCTACACCTCCAGCTCTATTTTAGTTTTTTTAAATTTTGAAACAGGGTCTCACTAAGTTGCAGAGGTCCCCACTAAATTGCTGAGGCTGGCCGCGAACCTGCAATTCTCCTGTCTCAGCCTCCCAAGTACTGGGATTACAAACGTGCGCCACCACGCCCAGCTTAATCTATTACACTTTAATAGGAAGATGTGAAAAAAAATCAATAGACGAGCAAAACAAAACCCGAGCTGCTGAATGTAGTTCCGATCTCCTGAGGGTGGCCATCCCCGTGCTCCCTCTGCAGCCCTCGGTGCCTGAGCGCGCCCTGGGCTCCCACTGCCACACACTTCACCTCTGCGCCACGTGCCCCAACCTCCTTTTCTTCAAGCCAAACTTGTTCAGCTTCACACCTTATGCAACATGACCCTGACTCCCACTCTCCCCGCAGCAGCTACACCCCGCATTGGACTGATCACCCGCAGAGCCCAGAGCTCATCCACGACACCCACACCCCGTCACACACTGCTGGCTCTGGTGTGTCAGGTGCTCCGGCCACCCTGGGGCTAGGGCCCACACTGAGTCCACTGTGCTGAGCCAGGCTCCCTGCAAGCTCACCTGCTTGGCACTGCTTGGAGCCAGCACCGTTCCCTGCTGACACTGCAGCGCCCCCTTCCTTCCTCCACAGGAACCTCAACTCTACCACGGTCACCGCTCACCTCCCTTGCCACCCGCCCGCCTCCACGCACTGCTCCACTCCCACTCTGCAGGTGGCCAGCAGCCTCGCAGCACCGGTCATTCTACAGACCCGGACCACGCTCAGATGCCCCCCTCGCGGCCCGCCTTGGCCTGCTGGGCCTGTCCCTGGGCAGGGCTGCCAGCCACTGCGCTGGTGCTGGCCCCACCAGCAGGCGGAAGACTCCTCTCTGCTCTGAGTCCATCTCGCCGTCATGCACCGGAGGTCCCGGCTCTGTCAGTCGTGCCGTCACTGTGTCTCGGGCTGGAAGTCAGCCTCGACCTAGGCTGTCCCGCTGACAGACCCAGCTGTGCCAGCCACTGTCACCTCCTCCAAGGACCGCTGCACAATGCTCCTTGCCGCCTCCCTACCTGTAGCCTCTCCCCCTCAACTAGTGATATGTTGCCACCAGGCTAATTTTCCTAAGCCAGCACTCTCAAGATGTCTCTTCCCCTCACCATCAAGACAAATACTTAGCTCCTTGCCCCCTTAAAAATATACCACTGGCTCCTGAGGGCTCTAGAAGGAACCCACCCAAGGTCCCTGCTTACCCTCCCAGCCTCCGGTGCTCACCCTGGCTCCCCGTCCAATCTCTACCTGCTCCCTCCGATGTCGCCCTCCCAGCAGCCTCTGCCTGCTCCCTGCAGTCTGTCTGGCTCACTCCTACCCAACCTCTGGTCTCAGCTTAAGTGTTACTGTGTGTGTGTGTGTGTGTGTGTGTGTGTGTGTGTGT
>PVJS01007608.1:7378-49846 GCA_004027185.1 Glis glis | reverse complement strand
AAGTGTGCGCCACCACACCCAGCTCAAGCCCGTGCTTTTAACCACCACATCGGGAAGCCCCTGAGCCCAGGACGGGACTGGGGAACCCTGCGCCCTTGCATTTCCCTGTGGTTTTTCTCATCTGGTCCTCTGACAGAGCCAGTGTGGTCCTGCCCTCGCCTGATCATTGAGCTTGTTGGGGAGGCAGAGAGCCCACGGGCAGCTCAGGGAGGGATCCCAGTGGCCACTAGGGTGCTGCAGGCTGGCCCCTCAAAAGGGAGGCGGGAAGTGAGAGAGACTTCAGGCGGAGTTACTCCCCAGGGCTCAGGAGTCCCTGGGAGGGCAGGGAATGGTGACTTGGGGTGGGGGAGCGCCTGGTGCTAAAGGCATTTCATGGAAAGCAGAGGTCCTGCTGGAGCTCCAGCTGCCCCTCTATGGAAATCCCGGGCATGACAGTCAAGGCCGCTTTCCTTTTCTTCCACCCTGGTTTGCCTCTAGCCGTGCTGAGCTGGCCAAAGCACTGTTCACACGTCTCCCTGCCTTTGCACATGCTGTTCCTGTCGCCTAAGACGCTCTTCCCTTCCTTCGTCACCCACCACACATCTGTTCATTAAGTCTTTTTTTTTTTTTTTTTGGTGGTACTGGGGATTGAACCTGGAGGCATTCTACCTCCAACCTACACCCCCAGCCCTATTTTTTATTCTTTATTTTGAAACAGGGTCTCACTAAGTTGGGGAGGGCCTCACTAAGTTGCTGAGGCTGGCCGCGAACCTGCGATCCTCCTGTCTCAGCCTCCCAAGTACTGGGATTACAAGCGTGCGCCACCACGCCCAGCTCTGTTCATTAAGGCTTAGGTCAGGCGTCCTGTCCCCAGAAGCCTCTCTGAATACTTGCCCCACCCCCAGGCTGGTGATGTTTTCGGGCTTGGCAGTTTTGCTTCCCTCCATCTGTCACACTGGATTGTCATTTCTCCATAAGAAACATGAGCTCCGTGGGGGCAGGAGTCATGCCTACTTTCTCTCTGTAGCTCTGGCCCCCGCCCAGGGGCTGACATGGAGGAGGGACTCAGCTCAGTGGCTGGCTGGCCAGTGAAGACGTGGATGCTTGACCACATGCAAGAAACAGAAGGAGGCTGGGTGGGACCGTGGGTAGAAGATAGATGAGTGGCAGGTGATGGATGTGTGAATGGGGTGAAAGGATGATGGAAAGGTGATGGGTGATAGATAAATGGGTGTTATTTAGCTGATGGATGAGCATATGGTGGTGAATGGCTCATTGCATGGATGGATGTTGGGCGAGATGGATGGGTGGATAGCGCATGGATAATTGAATGTTGGATGGTAAATGAATGTTTGAAGGATGGGAAGATGGATGTTAATGGATGTTGGATAGGTGGAGGAAGGATACATAGGTGTTGGATGGATGGATGGATGATGAATGAGTAGAGGATGCTATATGAAGGGATGTTGAGTGGATGGGAGGGCGGGTACTGTAGCATGGATGTTGGATGGTTGGATGAATACATGGATCTATTTTTGCTGATGCTAGATGGATGCTGGGTGGATGGTGATAATTGGATCGATGGATGGACACTGGGGAATAACCCAGGTTAAGCTGTGTTCTTTCTTATCTCCAGTTCCAACCAGAAGAGCGTGAGGAGTCAGAACCAAGCAGAGGCCAAGACTCACTGACTGAGCAGGAGCAGGCAGACTCGGTAGTTGGGTCATGGGCATGGGCACATAGGGAGGGAAGGGGCAGGGAAACCAGGCTGGACGTGGGCTGCATTCTTCGGGAGAGCTGTGGGGTGGGCCAAGGCTGGCTCTGCCAGGGGATCATCTGTGTACATGGCAGGACCTTGAGAAGAGGGGCTTTGGAGCAGCTGCACAGCAGGGCCCTCTGTTTGGGGACCTGGGTGGGTAGATGATCCTGGGGTCAGAAGCCCAGGACTCTGCTTCTAACTTGCTGGGCTGCCTTGAAAAGGTCACAGCCTCTCCCCAGGCAAATGGTGGTTTGGCCCTGATGGTCTCCGAGTACAAGGTCCTTCCAGTTCTGGAGGGTTGGGCCAGGCAGAGAGGATGGGTGGGGCTTCCAGAAGTCAGAGAAGTTATGAGGGATGAGGAGGTGCCCTTGGTCTGCTGGGCCTGGAGGGTCTCCAGGTCCTGGAAGTGCAGAGATGTGTGTAGGGGGAGGGACCGAGAGGCAGCTCTGAGGCCTGGCTGCAGCTGGAGCACACAGCTCCGCCCCTCCCCTCCCTGTGACCTGCCAAACAGATGATTCTTGTCACCCTCAGCCTCCAGAGGGGTGATGTCAGAGCAGAGGGGCCGTGGCAGGCAGGGAGAGCGAGACAGACCTTGCGAGCTGTGTTTTCTTCGTCCTGGGGTTCCCTGTGCTGCCTCCTGAAGAGCCAGGTGTGACAGCGGAGCATCTGTGTGGCAGCCTGGGGCCCCTGAATCTGGCCCTGCACTAGTCAGACCTGGGGGACACTGTCCAACCCCTCCCTGTGCAGATGAGAAACTGAGGCAATCGAATCATCCCAGGCCACAGAGCCACTCGGTGGCTGGAGCCCTGTGCTCCTTCTGCCCACCTGGCTGCCTGGCTCCTCCCTGGTCTGCGAGGCCTCTGACTGCTTGGTGGCCAGTCTTCCCAACTGTGAGGGGACAGGGGACTCTGATCATGATGGGGCACTGACAACTTTGCTCTTCCTCTTTTGAAGTTATGTCTTCATACTTCCTGGACCCAGGGCTTTGTGAACAAAGAGGAAATAACAATCATGGGGGACTTGTCTAGTCTCCCAGCAACATGAAAACCTCCCAAGCAGCCCCTGGGCAGCCTCGACTGGACAGAACTGCTCACTCACTCACATACACTTAGCAAGCACTGCTGTGTGCTGGGGTGTGGGTCAGAGGTGAGCTGCAGCGCCACCTCAGAGCTCAGTCTTAGGGATCGTTCCATGCTGGTGGTCAGGGCTATGATGGGGGTGCAGGGTGGGGGTCACTCTTTTCCCCAAAGCCCTGTGGACTCGTGCTCTGAGGCTTCAAATTCCTCATCTAGAGAATCTGTGGATTCCCCCAGGGTGTGGTGGCACACACCTGTAATCCCAGCTACTCTGGAGGCTGAGGCAGGAGGATTGCAAGTTTGAGGCCAGCCTGGGCAACTTAGTGAGACCCTGTCTCAAAATAAAAAGGGTTGGGGGTGTAGCCCAGTGGTAGAGCTACTTTTACTTGCATAGCATTCAAAAGGTCCTGGGTTTGGTCCCCAGCAACACACACACACACACACACACACACACACACACACACGCACAAAAAGCAAAAACAGAGAATTTGGATTTCAAAGAGGGGACAGCTGGGCTCTGCCCTACCCCTGCCTATAACCTTCCATGTGACTTTGGCCAGTCCCTCTGCTTCTCTGGGGCCTCAGTTTCCCCAACAAGAATGACTTTAAAGGGGGAGCAGAGCCGGGTGTGGTAGCGCATGCTTGTAATCCCTGTACTTGGGAGGCTAAAACAGAAGGATTACAGATTCGTGGCCAGCCTCAGCAACTTTATTTATTTTATTTTTTTGCAGTACTGGGGATTGAGCCCAGGAGCATTCCATCTCCAAGCTAGACCCCCAACCCTATTTTTTTTAATTCTTTATTTTGAAACAGGATCTCACTAAGTTGCGGAGGGCTTCACTAAGTAGCTGAGGTTGGCCGTGAACCCGGATCCTCTGGTCTCAGCCTCCCAAGTACTGGGATTACAAGTGTGTGTCACCACGCCCGACTCAGCCTCAGCAACTTAGTGAGACCCTCCGGGACTTAGTGAGACCCTGTTTCAAAACAAAGAATAAAAAATAGGGCTGGGGTGTAGCTCGGAGGTAGAATGCCCCTGGGTTCATCAGTCCCCGGTACCACAAAAAAAAGGGGGGAGCAGTTGGGGGCTCTGCCATGGGTGTCCATAAGGGTCTGTGACTCATTCCTTTCACATAAGCTCGGGTCACAAACCTAACGACAGGCCCACAGTTCCACATCTTTAGATATTTCAAGAGAAATTAGAAATAATAATTTAATAATCTGGTTTATTTAACATTAGAATCTAGTGCAAAGTAATCTGCAAGCACCACATGGGTTGAACATACATCTGTGATGAGCACCCCCTCCCCTTCACAATCTGGGGTTTGATTTCAGGGTGCAGGATGCACATCCCCGAGGGCCTGAGGCCCGGGGGCCCTGTCAGTCGAACACGGTGTAGTGTGAACCAGCGAGCAAGCTTTTTTCTCGGCAGCTCTGGGAGGGGAGAATGATGGGAACCCTGGGCCTTTGAGGCAGCAGAACGGGCAGGGGAGGTTGTGGCCGGGATGCCCGCATCCCGCCATAGGGCCCTGCGGCCAACACTGGACCCTGTTTGACAGGCAGACAAGAGGCCAGCAGAGGGCAAGGCTGGGAGCCCGCTCAAGGGCCGACTGGTGACCTCATGGCGGATGCCCGGGGACCGGCCCACGCTGTTCAATCCGTACCTGCTGTCTTTGGGGGTCCTCAGGTGGCAAAGGGTAGGCTGGCTCCAACCGGGATGGAGGGGTGAGGGCGGCAGAGAGGGGGAGGGGAGGGCGGAGGCTGGTGTTAGTTCTAGAAGTGAATGGGGGCCGAGAAGGAGGGATTGGGGGCCCTACGCGGAAGTGGAAGGAGAGTGGCTACTGAGCTCCTGCGCTGTGGGTCTCTGCAAGGTGGGATTTCCCACCTCCGGGGCAGGGCTGGGGGCTCTTTCTGGCTTTTGGGATGAGGAATGATTGGACGGTCTACATGGCTGAAAGCTTCCAGTCAGCAACTTCTCCCCAGCCCTGGGCCAGGGAGCCAGGTGGGGGAAAGGGGAAAGGCGGGGGAGGGCCTGCAAGGGGCTCTGGGATTGCAAAGTGTGTCTCAGACCTGGGTCTGAGCCAGTTTCACAAACATCTGGCGTTACGTAACCCCCTCCCCTGCCCAGAGAGGCCTGGAAACACTGGGGCCTCTGGTCGGGGCTTCCTCAAGGGCAGGGAGGGAGGCAGCTGTGGCTTGCACCCTCCTGCCCCCCACCTGGCAGGAGTGAAGGGCCTGGCATGTCCTGGGGCCGCGAGCGGGCTTGGGTCTCCTCTCTCGGTGGCGGGCCGGCTCTTGTACTCACTAGTCGGCTCTAGGCTGGACACCTTAGACAGTGTGCTCATTTTGTAGATGAAGGGACTGAGGCTCGGGATGGTGTGCTGTCCAGGAGTTGATTTTCCTCATTCCCAGGTGAGAGAAGGGTGGCAGCCAGGGCCACAGAGCCTCGGCTGCCGCATCTTATTGGGGAAAATCTATGGAGACTCCAGGGCTGCAGATCAGGGAGATGTGGATGCCCAGAGGAGAGGGACAATGGACTGAATGCTACCCTGCCTGTCCACTTCATGACTTCTCCACTGTTCTTTGAGGGTTAGGCACCAAGGCAGGGAGGCAAACATGGTTATCTGGGTAGGGTGGCACCTTCAAACCATGGGCAGGAATTACCTTATCAGACTAACTAAAAGTCACCAATGCATATATGGTGTGCAGCAGGTCTGGCAGGAGGGGGTAGCTAAGTCCTTGGTAGAGAGAGGTGGGGATGTGGGGTGTGGTGGTGCACACCTGTAATCCTGGTACTTGGGAGGCTGAGACAGGAGGATCGCAGGTTCGAAGCCAGCTTTGGCAACTTAGCAAGACCCTGTTTCCAAATAAAAAAATAGGCCGGGCGTGGTGGCGCATGCTTGTAATCCCAGTACTTAGGAGGCAGAGACCAAAGGATCCGAGTTCGCCGCCAGCCTCAGCTACTTAGTGAGGCCCTCCGCAACTTAGTGAGACCTGGTTTCAAAATAAAGAATAAAAAATAGGGCTGGGGGTGTAGCTCGGAGGTAAAACACCCCTGGGTTCAATCCCCGGTACCTCAAAAAATAAAATAAAATAAAATAGGGCTGGGGGTGTAGCTTGGAGGTAGAATGCCCCTGGATTCAGTCCCAGAACCAAACACACACACACACACACACACACACACACACACACACACAGACGGAGAGAGAGAGAGAGATGGGGAAAAGCACTCTGGGATAAGAATGATGATGGTAACCAGCAATTATTGTACACCCACTGTATGCCCAGCTCCATGCTCCGTACATGGTGTGCCTGCTGCATTCAGTCCTCACCCCCAGGCACAGTTACACTTGTGTTGTCCATTTTATAGATGAGGAAATGAAGCCCCGAGGAAAAGTCACTTGTTCCGGGTCACACGGGGACAAGGGGCAGAGCTGAGATGCAAATGGCTGATCTCAGAGCTAGATGTTCTTGGACCCTCCCCGATGCCCTTAGAGTCCCCAGTGCTTTCCTGTTGGACACTCGTGGCAACAGAGGCTTGGCGAAAACATCTCTCCCACTGAAGTCAACCCAAGGCCAGGAGCAGAGCCCGGGCCTGACCCTTGTCTCCACCCTTGCCTGCTGTGTGCTCGGCATGGACCCCCTTTGCTGAGTCTTACCATAGAATCCTCAATGGAGAAACGGTTTGAGGCTGGACAACACCAGAGCTTGGTGGCTCTGGTCTTTGCCAGCTTACTCACTCATTTCTGGGCCCTGAGGCTGGGCCGGCTCTGTCCTGCCTGGGTGAGCTGTGGCTCCTTTATCTGTGCATTCATTTGACCAACATTCACTGAGGATGTAGTATGGGCGGAGGCCCTGGGCTGGCCTCCAAGATCTACATGAACATACTCCATCCCTGCCCACAAGGAGCAGTGAGGTGAGGATCCTGGCATGAAACTGCTTAGAACACTGTATGATCATGACTTTAGCGGAGGAATGTGCAGATGTAGGGAGCACTGGGCAAGGAGCTAGATGCTGGGAGCACTGGGCAAGGAGTCAGATGCAGGGAGCAGTGGATTCAGGAGAGCATGGCAAGGAGTTTCTAAGACTGGCTATAACACTTTGGCTCCTTTGGGCTGAGACTTGAAGGATGGAGAGGAATCTTCCAGGCAAACATGGGGGGGGGGGCTGTGAGGAGAGATAAAATGCGTGTGTGTGTGTGTGTGTGTGTCTGTGTATTAGGGTGCAGAAGACAGGAAGGGAAGTGTTTCAGACATGGCAGTCAGGAGGCACAAAGGACCTCGCTTACCCTGAGAATTTCCTGTAGTCTGGCGTTGCGTATGCCTAAATGTAAATGTGTGTGTACGGATGGGGATGGCAGGCCGGCCCAATTATGACGGATGCTGACCGCCCAGAACAGGACTGTCCAGCTGATCTGTCAGCACCTGCGAAATGTGCACCAACTTGGCACAGGGGAGCGCTCTGTCACTGGGTTGAGGGTCCTAGAAGGTGAATCCCAGAGGCCAGGAAGCCAGCGAGCGGCTGGAGCTCTTCCATCTGTTGCCTCCCCCTCCCTCTCCCCAGGACTGAAGGCCTGAGTGAGGTGAAGGCAGAGGGTGGGGAAGTGACACCGGTGCCAGTGGCCCGTGTCTAGAGGGAGGTGGACTTAACCTTGGCCTCATTCTTCATGGGGAGGGAGACTCCCAAGGTTAGTGCTGGGAAAGAACTTCAGCTCTCTGAGCCTCCATTTCCTCATCTGTGAAATGGGGATAGTAATTACAAGGTCAATAATTTTTTAACCCCAAATCAAGATGTTAGAATTAATTAAAATGTCAACTAATCAGCCAGGCATGGTGGCACATGCCTGTAATCCCAGTACTTGGGAGGCTGAGACTGGAAGATCACAGGTTCAAGGCCAGCCTCAGTAACTTAGTGAGACCTTATTTCAAAGTAAAAAATAAGACGGGTGTGGTGGCGCACACTTGTAATCCCAGTACTTGGGAGGCTGAGACCAGAGGATCGGGTTCGCTGCCAGCCTCAGGTACTTAGTGAGGCCTCCACAACTTAGTGAGACCCTGTTTCAAAATAAAGAATAAAAAATAGGGCTGGGGGTGGAGCTCGGAGGTAGAATGCCCCTGGGTTCAATCCCCATTACCGCAAAAAATAAGGGGGGCTGAGAGTGTAACTCAGAGGTAGAAAGCCCCGGGTTCAATCCCCAGTATAAATAAATAAATAAATAAATAAATAAATAAATAAAAGGCAAGTAATCCAGGCTCTCCTGCCCATCTTTGGATAGCTAACTAGGGACAAAAAGATTGTTTTAGAGGCTTTACTTGGATTAAAGCTTAATCCTTATTGCAACCGGGTGATGTAATAGCATTAGCCCATTTCATATAGGGTGAAATCGAGGCACAGAGAAGTCAAGTACCTTGCTTAAGGTAACACAGAGTTTGGATGGCTACGCTAAAGAAGCATTTAGCAACAAATTCCAAGGTCCTCTCTCCTCATCGGCAGGACTCAGATGAGCTCCCACAGACAAAAAGCCTTTAATCAACTGCCAGGTGCTCTGGGAACAGGAGCGACAGGTGTACGCCCACACCCAGAACCCAAAACAAAGTTCTTAACTTGAAAAAGACCTGCTTGTGAGGAGGGAGCATTGGGGGAAGGCTTTTACCATTCAAAGCCCCACTTTGTACGCGGCTCATTTGCATTGTCTCTTACTCTGTGACCTCGGGCAAGTGGACCCACTTCTCTGAGCCGGCGTTCTTGCGTTAGTCAAATGGGGAGGCGCCCTCCCTTTCAGGTGAGGAGGAAAGTCGATTACACAGGTAACAGTGGGCCCGGCTGAGTCGACAGTACCGGATGCTTTGCCCCGTCCCGGTCCCACCCAGGCGCGAGAGCGAGTGGACCCAGCGCTCCGACGGGCGGCTGGAGGCCGGGGCGGGGAGCCGCGGCGGGGCGACTCGGGGCCGGCCGGAGGAGTCACCTGCACGCCGAGCCCTTCCTTCCGCCCCGCGCACCCGCCGCGGAGCAAGCCCGCCCTCGGTCCCGGCCGCCGCCCCCATCCGCCCGCCCCGCCCGGCCCCGCGCGCCCGTCCCGGCGCGCAGGCCCCGCCCCCGCCCGCCCGGCCCGCGCGCCCATTGGCCCGCCCGCGCCCCCGCCGCTGTTTGTCCCGCGTCCTCGCCGCCCATTGGCCCGCCCCGGTCCTCCCAGGAAGTTTGAAAAAAAAAAAGTTTTATGGGCGGATGGAAGGGGCCCGGGCTGCGCCGGGGCAGGGCTGGGCTGGAGGAGCGGCGGCCCGCGGCCGAGAGGGGCGGCGCCGGTGGGGTCCCCGCGCCGCGGAGCCGGTCCCGAGAGCCCCTTCCACCTTCCTGCCTGCTGCTCCCGCCGCCCCCGGGCGCCGCCATGACGGTGAGTGCCGCGCCGGCCGGCGTGAGCGGACGGCCCTGGCGGAGCCCAGCCGCTCCCCGGCAGCCCCCTCCTCACCTCCGGGAGGCGGCGGCGTCCTGAAGACGGGCGACCCGAGGCAGGGCCAGCCACCCGCCTCCCCTCCGCCGGGAGATGGGACCCACCCGTCCCCGGCATCCGGCTCGCTTTTGCGGGAACAGTCGCCGGCGGCTTCGGGCGAGCCTGTCCCACCTCCCCTCCAGCCCCCTGGGTGAAGACCCGATGCCCCCGGGCTGCCAGGGCTCCAGATGGGCCTGGCCTGGCTCTGCGGTGTCGCCGGGGTTGGGTAGAGAGCCCCCGGGCTTGGACGGGTCGGGCTGACGCGGCCTGGGAAGGCTGGCCACCCGTGTGGACGCTCCCCGAGGCTGGCGGGGGTGACCAGGCGCCGGCTGGCCCCACCCCACGGCCCCAGAGCCATCCTGGGGCGTCTGAGGCTGCGGGACACCATGCTCTCCCCTGCTTGGGCGCTGGGGCCTTGGGTGGGGCGAACCTGCGCGTGGGGGGTCGGGGCACGATGGCGGACGTTTGCATTTCTCTTGGGGGTGGGCTCTACTCAAGCGGTGTCAATACCTGTGTCATAATGATCATGTGGAGCCCTACGGCTGAGTTCACTGTTCTCCCCATTTCACAGCCAGGTAAGCTGAGGCTTGGGGAGGGGCGTTGGTGAGCTGCCCGAGGGTCCCTCCGAATGTAAGGGAAGAAATAGCCCCTTTCCAGGCCAGTTCTGGCCACCTGAGCATGTTGTTCTGGAAGGCAGGGGTGGGGCTGCTTTTGACTTTTGGCTAGAGCCCTGGGGAGGCTCCCCCAGCCTGGTGGCCCTCCTGGTCGTGAGGAGGACGAGCTGGGTGTGTTTGTGTTTGTGTGCACATGCGCATGTCGGCCTTCTAGTGAGGGGAAGCCCAGTGAGGAGTGGGCTGGGCTGTTGGGGGCGTGGCCCGCGTGGGGCCCCTGCTTCTGAGTGTGTGATGATGACCTGGCTGCTTTCTGGACTTCCTCAGCCTCCGCACATCCTGCCACCTCCCTGCTGGCCCTTCCTGTCAGCAGCCTCCCCTTCCCCCGGCAGAGGGCAGAGGGGTATGTGGGGGGAGGAGCCGAGTCAGTGTCCTGGGGCCAGCGGGAGGTGGTTGCCGACCCCGACCCCCCCACACCAGCCCGAGCTGGGTGTTTTCACCACACCGGATTGATTCTTTAAGGTTGCTGGTACCATCCCCATCAAACAGCTGAGGAGACAGGTGTAGAGAGGCAGAGTGACATGCCCCAGGTGATGGTGATGCACTTGGTCCCTCACTGGGCCAGAATTTGTATCCAGGTCTGTCCCAGTTTTCTTTCTAGGGAGAGATAAGAAATGTACACAGTCGTTCCTGGGGCAGCATGAGCCGGACAAGGAAGGGTGAGGCTGCTCGGGCAGTGTGTGGGGTGCGCGGAGGAGGGACAGTGCCTCCCTGCTGGTGGGAGCAGGGCTTCCTGAGGGAGATGTCCTGTGATTCTAAAATCTTGTCAGATGTAGATGGACTGGAGAGGACAGAGAGTTCAGAGGAGGGAGCAGGGTGGATGAAGGCTGGCAGCTGTGTTTGGAGATACCAAGAGCATACAGAAGGGAAGGAGGGCCTCCAGGCTCAGGAAAGCAGTCTGAGCCAGGCATGGTGGGGCACGCCTGTAATCCCAGTACTTGGGAGGCTGGGACGGGAGGATTGCAGGTTTGAGACCAGCCTTTGCAACTTAGCAGGATGCTATTTCAAAATAAAAAATAAAAAGGGCTAGGGGCATAGCTCGGAGGTAGAATGCCCCTTGGTTCAAGCTGTGGTCCAAAAAAAAAAAAAAAGGAAAGAAAGGCAGCCTGGGCTTTGGTCAGGGGGAGTGTGGAGCCATGGAAGGATCTGGAGCAGAGGGGAGGCTCATGATCAGTGTCAGCAGTTCTCTCTGGGTTCATCCTGTCTGCCATGCAGACCTGAGCCTGCTCGGAGCTGGGGCTCCTCCTGTGCCTTCCTCTATCCCCCACCCCCTGGATTCAGGGATCTGTACCAAGCAAGTGGCACAAGTGTGGGGGATGGGAAGCTAGTTGCTCAGAGGCTTCAGGCAGCTGGTGCTTTGGGGCTGGGCCTGAGTCAGGATCTTCCTGCCTTAGCCCCGAGCAGCTTTGCTGAGGAGCCTTGTTCCCTGGCCATCGCTGGGCATCAAATTATATATTTGTCCTCTTGTTTACTGTCTGTCTCTCTAAGATCCACCAGGGCAGGGGCTCCAGCTCTTGTTCACAGCTGATTTCCTGTCCTAGAACAGTGCCTGGTGCTTTAAAAAAGTCTCCCTGAGCCCCATCTGTACTGGGTTTCAAGGGGTGAGCAGCCCACCAGCAGGGAAAAGCAAGGGCCTGATGCAGCAGGGGCCTCTGCCAGGGGCTGTGAGAGGGCAGCTTGGGGCGGCTGGCAGAGTGCTGGTGAGTACTGGGAAGGGGGCCTGGGAGGTGGCAATTAAGCCAGGTCCTAAGGCATGAGTAGGGACTCGCTTGGCCTGCAGGGGAGGAAGCCTAGTATTTCAGGCTGAGGCCACGGGCAGGTGTGGGGACTTGGGGTCCTGGCGAGCTGGGGATCTGGGAGCGCTGTGTGGTGGTATAAATCGACTGGCAGGCGGGGGAGGTCGGGCTGGAGGGGGGAGTGGAGGCTTTTGTGCCACCCGAGGCAGCTCTCCTTTGTGTTGGAGCCTTCCCTGACCGATTTAAGCCACTCTGTGGCACGGGGCCTCTGAGTGGATCCCCCTGGCAGAGCGTGGCCATGGTCCAGGGGACAGGCGGGGCTGACCTGTGGCTGAGGTCGGGAGGAGGGCAGTGAGAGCCTGTGGCTGTTCCTGAAAGGAAAACAGGAATGGAGCGTCCTACAGGTGGCGAAGAGGTGGCCGGCCGAGGAGCCAGGTGAAGTTGCATCACAGGAGACGGAGGTTCTCAGACCTTTCGGCCCTGGCTTCGTTGGTGGCCTCTGCCTGAGGTCGCTGTGCTAGATCGTGCCTGATGCGGCACGCTGAGTGTCTGTACTGGCTCAGTCTGCAGCATGTTCAGTCCTCTTAGGAAGCGGGGTTGGGGGGCAAGACCTCAGGCAGTCAGGGCTCCTCTTCCCTGGCGGCACTCTGGGTCCCCCGTCACTGGGCTGGGGATCCCTGGCTCAGCCTCCCGGAGCTTGTGGCTGACCTCCCAGCCTGATTGGCCATGTCACCTGCCTCAGCCCACCCAGGGCTCTCCCCTGGGTCAGCTCCCCACGCCAGCTCCCTGGGCCCATCCCCTGAAGCTTGGCTCTTCAGGGCCAGCTTGGGGTGGGGGGACCTGCTCCCCAAAACACAGGAGTTTAGACCAGGCTAGTGGGAGAGGTTTATTTGGCAGTTTTTCCTGAGGCCCACTGTGGTTGGGCCCCGTGCCAGGCCCTGGGGCTGGGGGGGGGGCAGGAGGCTGAAGGGAAGTGGAGCCAGGTGTGGTCACTGGTCTTCAGTCTTAGCTTGGGACCATCTTGGGCAGCCTTGTCACAGGCGGGTGACCGGGCAGGCAGAATAGAGAGCAGACAGAAAGAGCACAGCCGCAGGGGTTCCAGGCTTGGAGCAGAGCCTGCCTCCTCCTTCAGGCAGGTATGAAGGGTGAGGCCACCAGCCGTTGAGGTTCCCCGACTGTGGCTGGGGGCAGTTCTGGAGGTCCAGGCCACTGGCCCAACCCCCTCTCAGCCCACTTCCTCCACCTAAGGAAGATGGGCTCTCTGAGGACATGAGGACGGGAAGGGTTAGGAGATAGCCAGGTCAGGTGGCTCTTGTTTCCAGCTGTCGCCGCCCACCCCACTGCGCCCTGCCATGGCTCCCTCCACGCAACCAGACACCTTGGCCTGGTGAGGCTGTGATGTAGGTGCTGATAGGTGGGCTCAGAGCCATGGCAACAGGTGGCCGCCTCCTCCCTGCCTGCCCTGCTAGCCTCCCTGCCAGTGGGCAGGAGCCCAGACTGCAGAGGGACCAGGGCCTACACAAGAGGGCCCCCGGTAGGCAGAGGGTCTGGTGCCCTCTAGATGGGCATGCTTGGGGAAATGCCAGGATGAGCAGCGCCTTCATGTAGGCCCAGGCGGAGGTATCTAGCTTGCAGGCCCCTTGGAACATGCTGCAGCTGGGAGCCCCCAGGCCCCGTGTCTGTGCCCCCCTGGGCAGCACCTGGCAGGTAGGGCTCGCCAGGGCTGAGGTGCTGTGAACTTTCCAAGAGACCTAGGAGCACCTGAGGGTTTCCTAACCTGGGACTGGCTTCAGCTTGCAGGGTCTCGGGGAGACAAGGGGAGGGCAGGACAGGGCTGGCGGGCCATGGGAGATCAGGCGGGTGTAGGCAGAGCATTAAGGTGCATTCCCAGGCAACCTGGGCCTTGGCAGAGAGGACCCTCACGGTTTGTTCAGCCAGCTGCCCTGCGCTGTTCTCTGAGTTCACTAGGGGCCTTGTTATAGGCACAGTCCCCTCTTGGGTGAGGAAGGCTGGTGGGAGGAGATCTTGGACATCTATGGAGAAGGTGTCAGCCACCGGCCCAACCCCCTGGCTCTCAGAGGATGCTGGGTGTTGGGGAGGCCAGGCTGCCTTCGTGGCTGGGAGCCTGCTTGGATTTGAGGGGGGATTACCTGGGCCCTCAGCCCTCTCTACTGGTTTCCCAGGGCCTCAGCCCTGCAAGAGTTGGGGCAGGAAGGGTGCAGCACCTGGTCCCCCTAGCCCTGGGGGGCTTCCTGCCAGGCCTGACCCACTGCCTCCTCACCTCCCACAGCCCGATCTGCTCAACTTCAAGAAAGGATGGATGTCGATCTTGGACGAGCCTGGAGAGGTAGGAGGGCTGAAACAGAAGGGAAGAGGCTGGCTCAGGCACCACAGGGCCTCCCTGGCTCATCCAGCCTCCTAGAGACCCTGGCCTCTGGGGGTGGGTGGGGGCCAGAGGAAAACCTTGTCTAGTGGAAAAGAGACCCTGGGCCATGTGGGTGGGAGGAACAAAAGCTGCTGGTCACGTGCCTCCCGAGCAGTCTACTGTGTGTTTAAGCCTCTGGGGGCGGAGGCCTGCTAGTCCCTCACACCCCGCACCCCATCCCCTGCTGTCACCAAGAGCTGCTTGGCCCTTGCCCCTCATGATGACCCTAGCTGGGAACCTGAGGGCCTGTGGTGGGGTTCAGGGAGATCATCTGGCCTGATACATGTAGATTCCCAGAGGCTCAGCCATGGGGGCTCAGACACAGGCTCAGAGGTCTCACCAGCTAGGGCCTTCCCCCGGTCCAGCGGCCATGTCTGTGATGTGGGCATGATGGGTAATGAGCAGAGAATGAAGTCACAGAGATCAGGCATGTAGAGGGTCCCCCGCAGCCCTTGGTACCTGCTGGAGGTTCAGCTACTGCCCCCTCCCTTTCTCTAACATACCTATCCCTGCAACCAGAAGGGACAGTGGCTGTTTCACCAGCTCTGCCCTTTCGGCTGCCAGCTGGGACCTGAGAGCTGGAACTGGCTCCCTGCCCGCCCGGCCTGGGAGGGGTGTCTCCCACCCCTGGCGTGCGTGCGCCTGTGGCTCGGGTCTGCGTGCAGCCCGCATGCCGGGCAGGGCTCAGAGCCAAAGGGAATCTCATTGTGTTTCCTGCCCACATGCTCTGTTCCCTCCAGCCCACAGCCTTCTGTCCCTGCTGCCTGCCCGCCGTCCCCTGGTGGCTGCTGTCCAGACTCACACAAGGCCTGGCGCCCTGCCAGTGACCCCTTCCTGGCTTCCCCACCCAGGGTCCCCGGAGGGCAGAGGGATTATGGGCTCCACCCAGAACTGGCTGTTACTCATCCTCTTTCACAGGGTTTTGGAATGTCCGTGCTGGAAGGGCCCTGGGACTGCAGCCAGCCCAGCCCCTCGATGCACAGACAGGAGATGGGCCCACGAGGGCGCCAAGCCCTTCCAGGCCTGGCAGCACCTTGGGCAGCCCAGACTTAGAACTCGGGCGCCTGAGTTCCACATAGCTCCATCCAGCTCCCAACTCGGACAGTCATAGAGCAGGCCTGGAAGGGCCAAGGGGACCATTCGCCAGAGAACCTGCCTCATTTTGCAGAGAGGAGGTTGAGGTGTTTTTTTTTTTTTTTTGCGGTACCAGGGATTGAACCCAGGGGCGTTTTACCTCCAAGCTACACCTCCGGCCCTATTTTTTTATACTTTATTTTGAAACCGGGTCTCACGAAGTTGCGGAGGGCCTCACTAAGTAGCTGAGGCTGGCCGTGAACCCAGATCCTCTGGTCTCAGCCTCCCAAGTACTGGGATTACAAGCATGCGCCACCATGCATGGCTGAGGTTGAGGTTCTGAGTAACAGCTCCATCCACTCGGGGAGGGCAGGATGGCTCTGAGCGGCTGGCTCTTAGAACCATCCCCAACAACCTGGTGTCTGTCCCTATGCCAAAAGCTGGGAGAGACATCTAAAGGGACTGCTCACCTCACCGGAAGGCTTAAGAATTTCTTAGTAGCCCTACTGTAGAGGTCAGAAAACTGAAGCTCAGAGAAGTGGAGACAGCCGCATAAAGGCACACAGCTAGCACCCACACAGTCACACCCGGGTCCTTGGGTGCTAAGACCCTGTTTCTCAGAGTGGGAGGCAGTGAGTGTGGAAAGAAGTAGAAAGTGTTGTCTGTGCACACCCTTGAAAACTTACCATGTCCCTGAGGAAAGGAAACTAACTATTTGAAACAGCAAACAACATAGACAGGGCTTGGTGACGCGGGGGAGCCCCAGGAGGGCGAGGATTGGGCAACGCGCGCTGACCTCAGCAGCGGGCAGACCTCGACTGGCATTCCAGCCGAGTGAGCAGAGCTCTGAGCTTGGCATGTGCTCTGGCGCCCCTGCCCCTTTTCTGCATGTCTTGCCAACCCAACTTCAGTTAGATCCGAGAAGCGCTCCAGGAAGATGCCCAAATCATAAATATACAGGCTAATGCGTTCTCACGTGCTGAGTGTGGGGGTAACCAGCGCGCGGGTCAAGAGACAGACGGAGCCCGGTGCCGTCGCCGGCCCTGGGCCTCTTTCCAGTTTTCCTCTCTGGGGAGTCCTTGCCCTCGACCGCTGTCACATGCACCCCAGGGAGGCATATGGGAAAAGACTTGCAAAGCTCAGGCCCCACTTAGTCCCCGACTTGCCAGGCAAGTGACCTTGCACAGGTCAGGCCCCTTCCCTGATCTGCAGTGGGAGGAGGTGCTTCAGGAGCCTTGGAGATCTTCAGGGGGGGTCTGGGAGCATCAGCCAATCAGAGAAAGGCTCCAGGAAGGCCAGGGAGGGTGTGGTGATGGAGGAGAAGCTGATCCCCTCACAGATGCTGCTCCTGAGACCCAGGGAAGGCCAGCTTCAGATCTGGCTTTCTGACCAGCTGCTTCCCCGTCCCAGCTCTGTGCAGAACGGCTGGCCAGCAGCAGAATCCCACACGCGCCCCTTCATCCCCCCCCCCACTCACCACCACCTCCCTTCACAGTGGAAGAAGCATTGGTTCGTGCTGACGGATTCCAGCCTCAAGTACTACAGAGACTCCACCGCCGAGGAGGTGAGGCAGCGGGTGGACCCGTGGAGGGGCTGTCAGGGGTCAGCGGAGTGGGGCTCCCAGGACCCATGTGAACCGTGGGGGGCCCTCCTGTTCCAGGCAGATGAGCTGGACGGCGAGATCGACCTGCGCTCCTGCACGGACGTCACGGAGTACGCGGTGCAGCGCAACTATGGCTTCCAGATCCACGTGAGGCTGCATGCGGCGGGGGCGGTGGCAGAGTGGCTGGAGGCCCCCAGAGGAGGTGTTGGCGTGGAGTGTGACGCAGTCATTTACCCAGAGACCCCGTCCTCAGTCAGGAGCTCTGGTGCCAACATGACATATCTGGGGGAACTTGGAGCAGCGCTGCTCCTCCCAGGCTGGTGGAGGGGGGTTTGTATCCTCTGCTGGCTCCTCACTTAGACCTTAGACACCTTCCTGGGGTCCACAGTGGGGAGGGAGCGTGGGGCTGGCCACGTGGCAACCTACCATGGGGTGGACTTGCAGACCAAGGACGCTGTGTATACCTTGTCGGCCATGACCTCGGGCATCCGGCGGAACTGGATCGAGGCTCTGAGGAAGACTGTGCGCCCAACTTCAGCCCCAGATGTCACCAAGTATGTTCTGGGCTGGGCAGGTGCTTACCCCCGCATCCTGAGTGGGGTTCTGGGCGCTCACCTCATGACCCTGAGCTAAACCATCCGGGCCTTGGTTTCCCTAGCAGTAGAGAATGGGGAGAGAGCAATGAGCGTTCTCAGCATTCATACAGAATTATACTGGGGATTCGACGTTGACCTGCTGTCCCTTCATGTCCCCCCACATCCTGAAAGATCGGGAAGGGACCTTGGCTTCTTAGGGAAGATTCCTGTGCATCAAAGGCCCCTGCTAGGTGGCTTTTCTGTCTCTGAGCTGCAGGGACCATGTGTAAGCCTGTGTTGGGGACAGGTTGGGTAGTCTGGCTTCTGTGCACCCCCTCTGGGCTAGGGAGCTTACCTCCCACAGGCCACCAGGGGAGAGGGGCAGGGGCTGTTTGTTACCTGGTGGTAGAGCCCTTTGGGCATCTGGGGCTTGTGGCTGCCAGGCAGCAGGAGCAGAGCATGGTCTCGAGGGGGCTGACCGTGAATCCCCAGGCCTGGTCACACCTGACTGTTCAGTCTCAGGCGGGTGCCCTTCCCGTCTGAGTCACGGATCCCTCATCTGTCACATTGGATATTGTGTCTGCACATGTGTACAGTGTGCCCGGAGCCCTTCATAAGCTCTGAGTACTGTGCAGTTGGACTATTGTTTAGTGTGTATGTTTTTTGCTAAATCAGCCCAAAGGCGTGGAGTTGGGCAGCTCTGGTGGGCAGCTCTGAGGCCCTCAGTGCGTGGCATGGCCTCTGGATCAGAAGCATTGCTGGGCTGTTGTGGAGCCTGGTGTCAGGCAAGGATCGCCAGCCGCCCCTTTTTTTTGTGGTACTGGGGATTGAACCCAGAGGCATTCTACCTCCAAGCTACAGCCCGGTTTTTTATTTCTTATTTGGAAACAGGGCTCATTAGGTTTTTGAGAGCCTCACTAAGTTGCCACGTCTGACTTCGAACCTGTGATCCTCCTGTCTCGGCCTCCCAAATACTGGGATTATGGGCGTGTGCCACCACGCCCAGCTTACCAGCCCTTTAGAGGGAGCCCCTTCTCACACCCTGGGCAGAAATAGTCACATGGCCACACATCACTGCAGGGGATGTTGAGAAGTGTAGGTTTTGGCTGGGTGACCATAGACCCAGCTATGCTGTGGAAGAGGACTGCTACAGTCACTCAAAGTCTCAGTAACTTGTGCTCTGTGCACCCAGCCGTCCCTGTCCCTACCCCATCAGCAGTGACTGCAGACACCCCCATTCCCCTGTGAGCCTCCTGAGCCCCAGCCTTGTCTGATACATTTTTCTGTCCTATACTTTTTTTTTTTTTTTTTTTTTGCGGTACCGGGGATTGAACCCAGGGGGATTCTACCTCTGAGCTACACCCCCAGCCCTATTTTTTATTTTTTGTTTTGAAACAGGGTCTCACTAAGTTGCAGAGGGCCTCACTAAGTAGCTGAATCTGGCTGCGAACCTGCAATGCTCCTTCTCAGCCTCTCAAGTACTGGGATTACAAGCGTGCGCCACCACGCCCAGCTATGTCCTATAATTTTGACAATGCCCTGGTCAGCACTTGCCCAGGGCCTCCTGGTTGCTCACACATGTTCGCTCACAAGTGCCCAGGTCGTGCTGTGAGAAGCATTGCTGTCTCATAGAACAGATGAGGTCCCCGAGGCTCTGGGAGGGGAAGCCAGACATCCTGGGCCTCCGCTGGCAAGTGGTAGGGCTGGGATGTTCCAGGGTCTGCTAAAGATGAAGCTTGAGCGCTTGGTTGCTAGATTGGGCTTCTGGCTTCCCTGGAGCTGCACCCAGCCCCTGGCATAGGGCCTGGAACGCAGTGGTCCTGCGGAAGTGCTGCTGTGGACTGAGTGGGCAAGGTCCCCCTGACATGGCTCTGCCGGTGCCCTAGGCTCTCGGACTGCAATAAGGAGAACACACTGCATGGTTACGGCACCCTGAAGGGCTCCCTGAAGGCTGCGGAGCAGCGGGCGGGCTCCGAGGTCATCGGCCGGGGCGGCCCTCGGAAGGCAGACGGGCCTCGGCAGTCCCTCGAATACGTGGAGCTCTCGCCGCTGACACAGGGCTCCCCGCAGCGGGCCCGCGCCCCTGACCGCCTGGCCAAGCAGGAGGAGCTGGAGCGGGACCTGGCCCAGCGCTCCGAGGAGCGGCGCAAGTGGTTTGAGGCCACGGACAGCAGGGCCCCAGAGACGCCCGCTGGCGAGGGACCGCGCCGGGGCCTGGGCGCCCCCCTGACCGAGGACCAGCAGAGCCGGCTCAGCGAGGAGATCGAGAAGAAGTGGCAGGAGCTGGAGAAGCTGCCCCTGCGGGAAAACAAGCGGGTGCCGCTCACCGCCCTGCTCAACCAGAGCCGCGGCGAGCGCCGGGCACCCTCAAGTGATAGCCACGAGGCCCTGGAGAAGGAGGTGCGCCCCCCACCAGTGCCCTTCGACCTCTGCGTGCATGCCTGGCATTTGTCTTGCATACTTAAAGTGATGGGGAGCTCACCCTGATCTGATTCCAGCTCCTTGTGAACGGGAGTCTTCTTCCCAGCACCGTGGTGTTTTTGTTTTGTTTCTTCCTACTTTGCCCTTAGTAACCCAGAGAGGGGAAGGGAGGATGAAGGCTGTATACTAAGGCTTGTCCTGGCTCCTTTACCTCTGTTGCCTCATACAGCGCCCCCAGCAGTCCCGTGATCCCGCGGGATAGGCCACATCACACTCTTACCGATGGGAAAGCTGAGGCTCAAAGATGTTTCCCTTGCTTCCTTGACACTGTGCCAAAGATCTATGCCTGCAGCGTACTGCTCCAAACCCTGTCCAGGCCAGGCGTGGTGGCACATGCCTGTCATTCCAGTACTTGGGAGGCTGAGACAGGAGGATGGCAGGTTCCAGGACAGCCTCAGCAAGTAGTGAGACTCTCATCTATAGCAAGACCGTTTCAAAATAAAAATAAAATAGGGCTGGGGGTGTAGCTTGGAAGTAGAATGCCCCTGGGTTCAATCCCCAGTACCAAAAAAAAAAAAAGAGAGACCCTGTCCAGACTTCTCTGGGCTGAAACTCTCCCAGGCCATTAACCTGGCCACCAGGGAACAGCCAGAATGCCCCCCTTGCCTATACCTCCACCCTAGGGCTGCTTGCCCTTCTCAAAACCAAAGCTGTTCCTAAGCTTCCCCAGGGAAGCTGGATGTGCACCCTTTATAGCTGGAAGCCTGAGGACTCCTCCCTGCCTCCCACCAGGCCCCTCCCGGCTCCTGGGCCCCACTCACCTGGTCTCCTCCCCTCATAGGTCCAGTCTCTTCGAGCCCAGCTGGAAGCATGGCGTCTTCGAGGGGAGGCCCCTCAGAATGCACCCAGATCCCAGGAGGATGGCCACATCCCCCCAGGCTACATCTCACAGGTAGGACCAAGGAGCTGTTTGTGGGGTTGGGGCAGGTTTCTGCTTGCTGTGTTATCAGAAAACAACTAATGTTTTGGGAGCCCTTCCTGTGTGCTAGAAGCCGTGTGAGGCATTTGACATGCATCATCTCATTTAATCTCCCCACAGCTGGTGGGCATGATCACTGTGCCCATTTTACAGACAAGGCCACTGAGCTCTGAGAGGTTATCTGACTTGCCCGCCGAGGTCACCCGGCCTGCAGGTGTCAGAGGTGGGATTTGAGCCTGGGTCCGGCTGACTGCAGAGCCTGTGCGTGAGTCCCCGTGTGACACTCTGCACTTGGACCCCTTCCCCTGCATCACCCTGGGGAAGTGGGGAGCCGGTGGCCCTGGGAGTCACTCCCTAAACACAGGGAAAGCCTGCCCATGCCTGCCAAGGAGGTCTGCAGACATGCTAGCCTTCAGTGGCCTCTGGGAGCCACCATCTGCCTAGGACAATGGTTCTCAACTGGGGGTGATTGTGACCCCCTGGGAACAGTTGCTTATGTCTGGAAACATTTTTTGTTGTCATGACTGGGACAACTAGCTCTCCAGAAAAAATGTGTGTGAGTGTGTATATACACATATTCATTATAAATTTTGTTGATATAAAGGATATTTAGTATATAATTTATAAACAAAAATATGTAATACTTTTTATCATGAATTCATATAGCAAATGGATTTTTCTCAGGGTACTCTTGGCGACTTTTCCATACTCTTGTATCCATAGCTAATTAGCAAATACATGTAGTTCTAATATGTATATTGGTTGACATTTTTGTTTATGCTAATGAATAAGATGAGAAGACATATAATGAAACTTGGTCAATGTTGTGAGTAACTTCTTTCCTGAATTGGATAATAGTTTTCTATTAAGAATATTTGAAAATATTCTATTAAGAATAGTCTTGTAATTTTTTTGGTTCTGTGTGCAATGTAATGATTATAGATATGACACACTTTGAAGTTTAATCTGCAGTCTTAGCATTTTCTCATCTCTTGCTTAGGTCTAGAAAATCCATAAGGCAATAAACAAAGCCCTGATTCATAGCATTTACCAATTTCCATGGTGTAAACACTCCCACTAATAGCTGCTGTCAGGCTCCCAGGGCCAGGCCCCTGAGGGAGGCGTTGGGAAGAGACCACACCCATCAGGACACAGGCAGAAAGAACCTCAGGGGAGTGCATATAATAATAAAATGCAGTGAAATAATTAGGGAGTGATACATTTTGAGTATCTGTTACCTTTGCTTTTAATGTAATTAATTTAATTGTAAATATGTAAGTTTAATTTTTGAAAATGGCCTTCTTAGCAACCAAATCAAAATTCCTAAAACTGTGAGTCAGCTGTTTGCAGTCAGCACACCATTGCATGAAGGAGAGAAGAATGCTGGGATCCCAGGCCCTGGGAGCGCGACCCTTCTAGAAGTTTCTTGGGGTGGAGGGAGGTCACCATGAGGGGCTTTGGGAAGGCTCCCTGAGGGGCCGCACTGATGAGCGGTGGCATGGGTGGGGCGTTGACTATGGCGGGAGGGAGAAGGCCGGTGGGTGCCCACTGTGTGGCCTCTGAGAACAAGATCTGCAGTGGCACAGGTCTGGGAGGGCCGCAGCGACGTGGGAAAGTGATCTTGGAGTGCAGGGGGCTCGGGATTGGTAGAGGGCCAGGCGAGGAGCCGGCTGTGGCCTGAGGGGAGTGGGTGGCAGGGTGTCTGGAGGGAGGAGCATCTAGGACTTGGTGGCGGGGTCCTGGCAGGGCAGAGGGGAGCCCGCGGGGGCTGCTGCGCTAGCCGGGGCTGTCTAGGGCCGAGTGGACGATGGAAAGGTCCCCTGAGGGGGCAGGGAGAGCTGGGGCCTGGAGAGGAGGGCAGCTTAGGGCTCCCTGGGCTTAGGGAGGGGACGGGAGGGACCAGTGTCATCAGAGCCTGCCACAGCCTGGCCACCTGGAAGACCTCAGAGGCCCTACCCAGGATTTCCGGCACCTCACAAGCCCTAGGAAGCTCCAGGGCCCCTCTCTGGGTGGGTCCATGCACCTGGAAGCGCGGGAGCTCCATCCGTTTTGCTATCAGAACCTGCCTTAGATTCCATTTGGAAGAGCCAGGTGCGGTGGCGCACACTTGTAATCCCAGTATTTGGGAGGCTGAGATAGGAGGATCGCAGGGTCGAGGACAGCCTCAGCAACTTACTGAGGCCCTCCACGACTTAGGGAGACTCTATTTCAAAATAAAAGAATAAAATAGGACTGGGAGTGAAGCTCAGAGGTAGAATGCCCCTGGATTCAATCCTCAGTACCACACACACACACAAAGATTCCATTTGGAAGAGGTTTCTGCCACTGAAATGAAGTTTGAAAAGCACTGCTCTGACTTCTCAAATTATACATAGGGAAACTGAGGTCCAGAGAGTGGTGTGACCTTTGAGCTGTAGGCAGACTGGAATTCAGACTTCCTGGTCCCCAGGTGCCCCGGTGGGGCTCCAGCACTTGCCGTCAGCACTTCGTCCTGTGAGGCTGGGACGGGCAGGAGGAGCAGGTGGAATTGGGGGGTGGGAGGTGGGAGTCAGGCAGTAGCCAAAGACTGGGGCAGAGGGCATCAGAGAAGAGGAGCTGTCATGTGTTCCCCTCAAGCACAGGATGAGGTGGCTGGAAACTCCGCGGCCCTGGAGAGGTGACAGCTGGGAGAGTGGATTCCCGGGCTGGTGTCTCAGGCCTAGTGGGTGACCCTCTTGTGGGGCTGGGGGGCCTGCCACTGAGGACAGCTGTTGAGGGTCTGGGGCTTCCTGTGCTGGGACTTCAGGGCCTAATGCAGTGGGGACACCGGCATGTCTCCATGCACCTGAAGCCCATGTCAGAGGTACACCAGTATCAGGACACCTCGGGCCATTCAGGAAGGTAGGTCGAGGCAGCACCGGGCTTTCTAGCAACCCTCCTCATGGGCTGGTGCCCACTCCCGCCTTTACCCCCGTACCCCCTGTTACCTGCTGCATCTGCCTGTCTGCTCTGGCCCTTTAAGAACGCAGGCCTCAGCCCCCATTGCTGGGCTCAACACAGGCGGAGCTGGCTGACCTCGCACTGCTGTACCCATCAACTCCTCCGCCCAGGGAGCTGGGGTCAGTCTTGTGAAGCTCAGAGAGGGTGGGGGCTCATTCAGATTCACTCCACGAGGGACCCATTCTGTGGGGCTCCAGGGCCATGTTGTGTTGTCCTTTGTGGGGGGACATTCAGTGGACTGGCATGGAGGTCCAGAGAGACAGACATTCCCCCTCTCCCACCCAGCACACCTGGACCCAGGAGGCCTCTGCCTCTCTCCCTTCAGACAGCGCTGCTGTGGGCCCAGGTGTGGCTGTGGGAGAGGTGGAACGGTGCCCTGTTGGTGGGGGCTACAGTCCCTTTTCTGGCCCTCTGTGCCTCAGTTTCTTCCCTTCTCTCTCTAATGACCTTAAGATTTTTTTTTTTTTTGGCACTGAGAATTGGACCCAGGGACATTCTACTTCCAAGTTACAACCCCAACCTTTTTATTATTTTTATTTTATTTTATTTATTTATTTATTTTGGCAGTACCGGGGATTGAACCCAGGGGCATTCTACCTCTGAGCTACACCCCCAGTCCTATTTTTTATTCTTTATGTTGAAACAGGGTCTCACTAAGTTGTGGAGGGCTTCACTAAGTAGCTGAGGCTGGCTGCGAACCTGCGATCCTCCCGTCTCAGCCTCCCAAGTACTGGGATTACAAGCGTGTGCCACCATGCCCGGCTATTTTTTATTTTATTTTATTTTATTTATTTTATTTTATTTTATTTTATTTTATTTATTTATTTATTTTATTATTTTATTTTATTTTATTTATTTTTTGCGGTACCAGGGATTGAACCCAGGGGCGTTCTACCTCCGCACTACACCCCTGGCCCTATTTTTTTTATACTTTATTTTGAAACCAGGTCTCACGAAGTTGCGGACAGGGAGGGAGGGAGAGAGAGAGAGAGAGAGAGAGCGAGCGCTGAGGCTGGCGGAGGCTGGCCACGAACCTGGATCCTCTGGTCTCCGCCTCCCAAAGTACTGGGATTACAAGCGTGCGCCACCACGCCCGGCTTATTTTTTATTTTAAAACAGAGTCTCGCTAAGTTGTTGAGGGTCTTGCTGAGTTGCTACGGCTGGCCCTGAACCTGCAATTCTCCTGTCTCAGCCCCCAAGTACTGGGATTATAGGCATGTGCTACTGTGGCCAGCATTTTTTATTATTGTTATTATTATATAAGAAATACATTTCAGCCAGGTGCGCGCCTATAATCCCAGTACTTGGGAGGCTGAGACAGGAGGATTGCAGATTCAAGGTCAGCCTCAGCAACTTAGCAAGACTCCCAGCAACCCAGTAAGACCATTTCAAGCCAAAAAATAAAAAGGGCTGGGGTGTAGCTGGGGGTGTAAAATGACCCTGGGTTCAATTCCCAGTAACACACATAAACACACACACACACACACACACACACACACACACACACACACAAAGAATCACATTTCTTGGAAGATTGAGACAGGAAGATTGTGAGTTTGAGGACAGCCTCAGTGACGTGGCGAGAGTCTCAGCAACCTAGCAAGACCCTATTTCAAAACAAAAACATAAAAAGGGCTAGGGGTGTAGCTTGGAGGTAGAATGCCCCTGGTTCAATTCCCAGTACCACCCACACATACACCAAAAAAAAAAACCACATTTGCATTTCCAAAATTATTCAAACAACCTTCTGGGGATGTAGCTCTGTGGTGGTAGAGCACTTGTTAGCATGGCCCAGGGTTTAATCCCCAACACCACAAAAATAATAGTAATAATTCAAACAAATCGGAAGGTTAGAAATGAGCCAGGTGAGGCCGGGCGTGGTGGCGCACGCTTGTAATCCCAGTACTTTGGGAGGCAGAGACCAGAGGATCCGGGTTCGCGGCCAGCCTCAGCTCTCTCTCTGTCTCTCTCCCTGTCTCTCTCTCTCTCTCTCTCTCTCTCTACTTAGTGAGGCCCTCCGCAACTTCGTGAGACCCGGTTTCAAAATAAAGTATAAAAAAAATTAGGGCCGGGGGTGTAGCGCGGAGGTAGAACGCCCCTGGGTTCAATCCCCGGTACCGAAAAAAAAAAAAAGAGCCGGGTGCAGTGGCACACACCTGTAATCCCAGCAGCTCAGGAGGGCGAGGCAGGAGGATTGCAAGCTTAAGGCTAGCCTGGGTAATTTAGCAAGACCTTGCCTCAAAATAAAAGGACTGGGGGTGTAGTTCAGTGGTAGAGCACCCCTGGGTTCAGTGCCAATACTGCAAAAATAAAAGGTTAGTAGTGAACACATGCACACTCCTCCCCTGCCTGCTCCCACCCCAGGCTTACCTCTGCGACCACTGTGCCACATCTGCATTTGTCTCTTGTGGCTGCTGTAGCAAATTACTGCAAACAGCTGCTTAAGTCACGCAAATGGTTTGTGGGCTACAAGTCTGGGGTGGGGCCGGGGGTGGTGATACACGCTTGTAATCCCAGTACTTGGGAGGCTGAGACAAGAGGATCACAAGTTTGTGGCCAGCCTCAGCAACTTAGAAGGCCCTCCACAACTTAGCAAGACCCTGTTTCAAAATAAAAGAATAAGGCCAGGCGTGGTGGTGCACGCCTATAATGCTAGTACTTGGGAGGCGGAGACCGGAGGATCCGGGTTCCCGGCCAGCCTCAGCTCTCTCTCTCTCCGTCTCTCTCTCTCTCTCTACCTAGTGAGGCCCTCCCCAACTTCGTGAGACCCGGTTTCAAAATAAAGTAAAAAAATAGGGCCAGGGGTGTAGCGCGGAGGTAGAACGCCCCTGGGTTCAATCCCCGGTACCGCAAAAAATATAAATAAATAAATAAACAAACAAACAAACAAACAAATAAATGAATGAATAAAATAGGGCTGGGGGTGTAGCTCAGAGGTAGAATGCCCCTGGGTTCCATCCCCTAACCGCAAAAAAAAAGAAAGTCTGGGATGGGGGCGGGTGTCTCCCAGCTAAGGTGGAGGCCTGGTGGCCCACACTCCCTTCAGGCTCTGGGCAGGGTCCCTTTCCTGGCCTTCTCCAGCCTCTGGTGGCTGCTGTCCCTAGCTCATGATCCCTTCCTTCATCTGCAAAGACTGCAGAGGGGAAGTCAGTCCTTGTGTTTCGTGTCACCCTGACCATTCTTTCCTGGTCACGGCTTTGGATTCTTTTGCCCTCCTCATCCACTCTCAGGACCCCTGTGATTGCATTTGACCCACCAGATAGTCTCGGATAATCTCCCGATTTTATGGTCAGCTGACTAACACCCTAATAACCTCTGCGGCCTTAATTCCTTGGCTGTGTGATGTGGCATAGTCACAGGGCCCAGGGAGTAGGACACGGACATCTCTAGGGGGTTGTTATTCTGCCTCCCACAATGCCCTCCCATCCCCTTTTCCGTTTTCGCATGCGCGCGCTCGGATACAGTGCTTGGTGCTTTGCTTCCCTTGGTGGGAGCGCACCACGTACATTGTCAGAAGCCAGCGTCTGTCACGAGCTCCCGGGACACCTTCCACAGCAGCCATGTGGGCTTCTCTGCTTTGTTTTGTTTTGTGGTACTGGGGATTGAACCCAGAGCATTGTACCTCTGAGCTACACCCCCAGACCGGTTTTATTTCATACTTGAAAACAGGGTCTTGCTAGGTTACTAAATTGCTGAGGCTTGCTTTCACTCCACCATCCTCCTATCTCAGCCTCCCAAGTACCGGGATTACAGGAGTGCACCACCACGCCCGGCTCATCTCTTTTATGTGTGTGTGTGTGTGTGTGTGTGTGTGTGTGTGTGGTACTGGGGATTGAACTCAGGGGCATTCTACCTCCGAGCTACACCCCCAGCCCTATTTTGTATTTATTTTGAAACAGGGTCTCACTAAATTATAGAGGACCTCACTAAGTAGCTGAGGCTAGCCGTGAACATGAATCCTCTGGTCTCAGCCTCCCAAGTACTGGGATCACAAGTGTGCACCACCATGCCCAGCTTATTCTTTATTTATTTTATTTTTTTTACAGTACCGGGGATTGAACCCAGGGGCATTCTACCTCCAAGCTACACCCCCAGCCCTATTTTTCTATTCTTTATTTTGAAACAGGGTCTCACTAAGTTGCGGAGGGCCTCATTAACTAGCTAAGGCTGACCGTGAACTTGCAATCCTCCTGTCTCAGCCTCCCTGGGATTACAAGTGAGTGCCACGCCTGACTGTCTCTGTCTTTTAACAGCTTCCAGGGGTCCTTTGTAAGGCTCGATCTCATCATTTATTTAAGGGTTCCCCTGTTAGGCATTTAGGTAGTTTCCAGTTTCCATCTGTCACCAACCTTGCCGTAGGGAATACCCTCACCCCTGAGTCTGCACACGTGACTTCCTGTGGGGTCATCCCTAGGAGTGACTTGCTAGGCCAAGGGGTAGGGCTGTTAACGTGCAGTGATGCTGCAGAACTACTCCGTACGTCCCGACACAGTGGCACGCCCAGCTGTGGCTTTATCCGTCTTTTATATTTGCTCACCGTGTCTACAAAGCCCTATTTTGTATTAAGTCATCAGTTCAGTGCATTTCCTAAGCACCTGCCATGTGTCGTGCCCCGGCCCGGACCCCAGGACTCAGCTGGGTGATGGTCCCCGTCTTCAGGGGGTTATGGTCCAGCAGAAGCAGAACCCTTGGAGGCGGGGACACTGCCCAGAGACGAGTGAGGAGAGACTTAACCTGGGCTGAAGGCAAAGGGAATTGCCCCGAAGGACCGAGCACTCCAGGCAGTGGGGATAGTATGAGCTGAAGCTCAGAGGTGTGGACATGCTCAGAACTGTATTCTATAACTGAGGTTGCTTGGCAGGGATGGACCACAAGGGCCAGCCCCAGGAGCAGGGACTTGGCCCTGCAGGGTGGGGAGCCCTGGAGGCTTTGAAACAGGAGAGTGGTGGGTGAGGAGGTGGGGTGGCAGTGGGGGCAGGCTGATGGGACGGGGTCAGGGACAGCTGATGAGCCTGGATCTGGGCAGGCCTGCCCCTGAGGCCTCTCGCCTGGAAGGGCCACTGGCTCAGGCAGTGGCGCAGCCTTGTGACCTCCTGGCCTCTGGCCCGCAGGAGGCTTGCGAGCACAGCCTGGCGGAGATGGAGTCCTCGCACCAGCAGGTGATGGAGCAGCTGCAGCGGCACCACGAGCGTGAGCTGCAGCGGCTGCAGCAGGAGAAGGAGTGGCTGCTGGCCGAGGAGACGGCAGCCACGGCGTCAGGTAAGGACCAGGCGGGGCGCACCGTGGGGGCCATGGTCCAGCCCCCCAGCCTCTCACTGAGGCTCCTGGCTGAACTGGGGAGGCCTTTAAGTAAGAGGAAGGGAGCGGGATGTGGTGGCACATGCCTGTAATTCCAGTACTTCAGTCTGAGATAGGAGGATCACAGGTTCAAGGCCAGCCTCAGCAACTTAGATCCTGTTTCAAAATAAAAAAAGGTTGGGGTTGTAGCTGGGAGGTAGAACACTCCTGGGTTCAATCCCCAATACCCCTCCAAAAAGATAACAGGTCAGACCTGGTACAAGGTGTCAGCAGGGGTTGGAAGCCTCCAGAACTGGTCTCTGGTGCTACTTCAAAAGGGGAAACTGAGTCGGTAATTGACACCCCCCCATGAGTTGAGTCCTCTCCCTTAGGAGTCTGTAGCCCCTGGGGTGTCCACCTCAAGCCACACACTGCCCACCTGCTGGGGAGATCAGCCACAGGCCCTGTAGGGTACCATCTCCCGGCTCACGGGCCTGACCATGGGGAAGCCCACGGGGAAGGTGTGAACATTGTGCAAGCCTGGCCGCGTCCTGCTTCGTGCCCTGCGTGCTCTGTGGGAGCGCCCTTGGTCCTCACGGAGCCCCACAGAGCAGCCCGCTTCACAGGTGAAGACGCTGGGCCTCACAGAGGTTAGTGACTTGTCCCAATGGCACAGCGTGGAGGAGGCAGAGCTAGGGTCGGTGCCCAGAGCACTCGACTACAAAGCCGTGTTCTCAGCTCCCCTCTGCTTCCCCACGCCAGAAACAGGAATGCCCAGGATGCCAGTCAGCGCCTTCCCTCCCTGTCGACTGCACACCTGCTGGGTGTGTCTGGCACATCCTGGCACCCCTGAGGGCTTTGCGGAATACTAGAAAGCATGAAAGAAGCCACAGGAGCTGCAGCTTGTGACCGGCCGGTGCTGGACTAGTGCCTGGGGTCCCTCATGTCTGGTCTTGGGCCAGTGTGCTTGCATTTTAGGGAGGCCACCCTGTGCAGGCACCATAGATTAGTAACCCACGGCCCAGCAGGGTCCAGGCACCACCCCGCCATCCAGCACTAAGTGTGGAATAACAAGGACATAAGTAGCCTCATGTCCTTCATGACGGGGACTGCCACCAGAGGACTGATGAGACACTTCCAGTGCTCAGAGTTTTGGATGATGGAATTGTGGATAGAACTACAGCTGAGGATGTGTTTAATCCACACAATACCCCGTGTGGTGTAAAAAAATACTTAGTCCTTGGGAGCTCAGGTCTGAGAAATACAGCCAGCGGGAGCTAGTGCTCCGGCATTTGCTGCGCCAAGCCTTGTTCTAAGTGCTCTACACACATCTTCTAGCAACCAACCCCTGGAGGGAAGTTGCTACTATTGCCCCGTCTACCAGATGATGGTCTTGAGACACAGAGGGGTCAAGTCACCCGCACAGAGGCACATAGATTTGTACTGACTGCAGAGCCCGAGCTCTGGAGCATTCTGGGCAAGGGAGATGGGCCTTGTCCGGGGCCCTCCAGCTCTGCCAGGGTGGTGCACTGTGTGGGGTCTGACCCAGAAGTCACCAACAACAGGAGGGGAGGTACCAGTGCTTAGACACTGAGGTGTCTCCCCAGGAGGGTCCATCAGACAGGATTATCTGTCCTCCCATGACAAGTTCAGAAAGGTTGAGCCACTCAGTTCAGGAAGCCTGGAATCTGCGCACCGCTCCCTGTCCTGTCTCCACCGGAACATGTGGAGGGTCAGAGGAGACCTCTCTCCATCTCCTATGCCTCTCTGCCCTGCTTCCAGCCATTGAAGCCATGAAGAAGGCCTATCAGGAAGAGCTGAGCCGGGAGCTGAGCAAAACACGGAGTCTCCAGCAGGGCCCAGACGGCCTCCGGAAGCAACACCAGTAAGATGGCAACTGGGGCCCTGGGGTCTGTGGGCTGCATCTGCCTGAGCCACGGCCCTGCTGCCCACCCTGGTGGTCATGAGCTGGGGACTTTGCTCAGGCCCCGTGGCCAAGGATACAGCAGTTTGCCCCTAGCTGAGGTTTCCAACCCCAGACCCCACGCAAGGGTCTCAGCCTGTGTCCAGGCCAGCGTGCTTGGCAGTTCTTCAGGCCCCTCCTCGTTTCAGCTGGCCTCCACCCTCCTCACTTCCTTAGTGTCCCCTAGAGCTAGGCTGCAGTGCCACTCTTGACCAGTGGGTGTCTCCCTTCTGCAGAGCACAGTTCTGGAATGTTGGGGCTCTAGGGGGTTTAGAGAAGGCCCCTCCAACCACCTTCTCATGGAGGAAACACCCGCATCCCAGAGAGGCTGTCGCTGTGGGCTGAGGGCACAATTAGGGAGGGAGCCCAGGAGTCCTGAGCCACTTCAAGTTGGCCGCGAGCAGTCAGGAGGGCCCACGTGCTCCCCTTGTGGGCAGGTCCGACATGGAGGCGCTGAAGCGGGAGCTGCAGGTCCTGTCAGAGCAGTACTCACAGAAGTGCCTGGAGATCGGGGCCCTGACAAGGCAGGCCGAGGAGCGCGAGCACACGCTGCGGCGCTGCCAGCAAGAGGGCCAGGAGCTGCTACGCCACAACCAGGTGGGCCTGGCCCTGGGCGGGCAGCGGTGGACACGGTGGGGCCGGCACCCCCGCCCTGACCAGCCCGCCCCTCGCAGGAGCTGCATTCCCGCTTGTCTGAGGAGATTGACCGGCTGCGCAGCTTCATCGCCTCGCAGGGCACGGGCAACGGCTGCGGGCGCAGCAGCGAGCGGAGCACCTGTGAGCTAGAGGTGAGCGTCCTCCCTCCACAGGTGGGCGGCACCTGCAGCGGGGGCACCAGGTTGCCAGGAGCTGGGCCCCAAGAACGAGAGGCCGGCCCAGCCAAGCCAGAACTCCTTCAGTGCATCCAGCACTGACAGTGGGGCCTCCCACCGGTGCTATCACCTGCCTGTCATGTCCGTGGCTAGTCACCCCAGCTTTGTGAGCCCCAGGAGTTCATCTGTAAAATGGGCTAGCACCTCTCTTACTGGGAGAAATTGGAGTGAGGAAATGTGTGTGTGTGATTCCAGGACTACCCTAACACTTTATTTATTAACCAATACTTATAGAAGGTTTCCCTCGGGCCGGGCGTGGTGGCGCACGCTTGTAATCCCAGTACTTTGGGAGGCGGAGACCGGAGGATCCAGGTTCGCGGCCAGCCTCAGCTCTCTCTATCTCTCCCTCTCTCTCTCTCTCTCTCTCTCTACTTAGTGAGGCCCTGCGCAACTTCGTGAGACCCAGTTTCCAAATAAAGTATAAAAAATAGGGCCGGGGGTGTAGCTCGGAGGTAGAACGCCCCTGGGTTCAATCCCCGGTACCGCAAAAAAAAAAAAAAAAGAAGGTTTCCCTCTATGCCTAGAACTTCTGTAAATCCTTCATCTCCTTTATCTAACTCCCACAGTCCCATGAGTTAAATCCTGTGACTGTCCCTGTTGGACAGATGAGGAACAGACACAGGTCAGGTACCTTCCCAAAGGTTGCGTGGCTCAGCAGTGCAGGAGCTGGGGCTTAAACCCGGGGTCTGGTTTTTAAGCTTCCCCAGTCCCAGCTAAACCTGTGTCCCCGTCGGGGTGAGGAGGGGCTAACGGGGTACCCTGCCTAGGTTGCGTGGTTCTGGTTAACAGTGGGTTTGCCCACGGCTTCCTCTCCAACTCCTTGTCCCCAGTTGAGGGTCTGCTGCTTGCTGTGTTGGGACTACAGCAGAGTCACCGAGAATCCCACCACGTGGTACAGACAGTGAGGGTGAGGAACGGGAGAGCAGAGACCAGAGCAGGCTTCCTGGGGGAGTCTACCCGGGATGCAGTGCGGTCAGGGCTGCATTCCAGGGGCCCGAGGCGGGTAGCCCTGGCCTCTGGCCCCGGGTCAGCCTGGCCTCCGTGCCCCCAGGTGCTGCTGAGGGTGAAGGAGAACGAACTTCAGTACCTGAAGAAGGAGGTGCAGTGCCTCCGGGACGAGCTCCAGATGATGCAGAAGGTAGGTGCTGGCCGGCAGGGCGGTTCAGGGCTGTGCTGTGGAGACACCCGATGCCCAGCCTGTGACCTCTGCTCCGTGCCAGGCGCCCTCTTGCCCCATCCCTTCCCTAGGCTCTCCTTGTGCCTCCCACGAAGATGTCATTGTCCCCGGTTGTAGACAGACAAGGAAACAGGCTAAGAAAGGGGACGTGACTTGGCCAAGCCCGCACTTGACTTACTATTCAGCATTTTATTTATTATTGTGGAGCACCTCCTCTGTGCCAGGCACCACGCTGGGTGCTGGGGATATGGCCGGAAACAAGAGGGCGGCGGGTCCCCTTGGGCTGGGCTGGCCCAAGGCGTGCATTCCAGTGAGGAGCAGCCGCCTTGCTAGGAGTTGGGGGCTGGGGTTCGGGCCAGGTCTGAGCCGGTGGGCTGCCTGGCTCACCCTTGGCTGCGGTGTCACTGCTCCGGTGCCCTCTGCTGCTTGGGGACTGGAAGCAGGCGCTTTAGTAGCTCTGAGCTCTGCGCTCACTGCACTTGAAGAGCAGGCCCAAGCCGGGTGCAGTGGCGCACGCCTGTATTCCTAGTACTTGGGAGGCTGAGACAGGAAGATCACAGGCTTGAGGCCAGCCTCAGCAACTTAGCAAGATTGTTTCAAAATTAAAAATTAAGAAAAAAAGAACTGGGGGTATAGCTCAGAGGTAGAATGCTCCTGGGTCAATACCTAGCACCAAGAAAAAAGAAAGAAGAGCAGGCCCAAGCCGGGCGTGGAGGCGCACGCTTGTAATCCCAGTACTTGGGAGGCAGAGACCGGAGGGTCCGGGTTCGTGGCCAGCCTCAGCTACTTAGTGAGGCCCTCGGCAACTTCGTGAGACCTGGTTTCAAAATAAAGGATAAAAAATAGGGCCGGGGGTGTAGCTCGGAGGTAGAACGTCCCTGGGTTCAATCCCTGGTATCGCAAAAAAAAAAAAGAAAGAGCAGGCCCAAGCCCCGGGCCAGGCCAGCCAGTTCTCCCCACTGCCACGGCCCTGTGGTCTCCGCAAAGGCTGCCTCCCTCAGCCTCAGCCTCTGCGCTCACCCCCTCAGCGGACTGAAGTTGATGGAACCGCATCACGAGTAGTGCTGGGAGGGGTTTGCCCGGGGTTGGGGGGCCGCAGAGGCCTGGCACAGTAGGGAGCACAGTGGGCGTGTGCCCAGGGGCAGGCCCCCACAGAGGAGCTTCAGGCCCTCATAGCCCCTCCCCGCCCCCAGGACAAGCGCTTCACCTCGGGAAAGTACCAGGACGTGTATGTGGAGCTGAACCACATCAAGACGCGGTCGGAGCGGGAGATCGAGCAGCTGAAGGAGCACCTGCGCCTCGCCATGGCCGCCCTGCAGGAGAAGGAGGCCATGCGCAACAGCCTGGCCGAGTAGAGGTGGGCGCCACGGTGGGCAGAGGGAGGCCGAGCGGGCCGGCCTGGAGGAGTGAGCTCAGCCCACACCCGGCACTTCCTTCTCCTGGCCTCCGTTTCCCTTTCTGTAAACCGGACTGTCTGGCAGCCACGCAGGTTGTAGGGATCGTGGCACTCAGGCCACAGGCTGCTCTGTCAACTCTGCGCGTTCCTCCAGGGCCGCGCCCACTGCAGGCTGGCGGTGACCCAGCGCGCAGCCCGCTTTCAGACTCTGCGCTCCTCCACCAAGTCAGCGCCACAGCCCGATCAAACCCAGCCCACTTATCATTAGTCATTCTTGCTGTCGCAGAGGTTCAAGCATTCTTATTATGCCTTGCCCAACACCATGTCGGCCTGGAATATCCTCTTTCTAATAAGTCCTTGTGATTTCCTAAGGCCACCTGTTGGGCCAGGCCTTTTGGAGAGAAGCCTGGAGTTGCAGACCTGACCCAGCCTTGGGGCGGGAGGTGCTGGAAGCCAGGCCCAGTCTGGCCCCAGCCGGGGTTCCCCACCCTCAGCGCCCCGCCCTTGCCTTCCAGGTCCTGTGGGCCAGCCCAGCTCCAGGGGACCAGCCGCCCTCTTTCCCTGATGGACAGAAGTCGGAAGCCAAGCTTTCTCCCCACCCTCTGTGGGCCACACGTGCACTCACACCCACCACACACACACATGCACACACACATGCACATACACGCACACACACTGCGTATCTGAGCGTGCCCCTCGCACTGGGTCTTACCTTGCACCTTCTTCAGGATTTTATATGTGAAGAGATTTTTATATAGAATTTTTTCCTTTTTTCCCCCAAAAACACTTTATACTTTTTAAAAAGGCAATTCCTGGTGGTGTGTGCCTCCAGCACTGGCTCCCTGTGTCTCTAGCCCACTGCTAGGGCTTCTGGGCAGCGGCCCTGCCCCGGGTCTCCACGGAGGCTCTGGCTGTGGCCGTGGCGGGCTGACTCCAGTGGGGGAGGCAGGGAGCCAGCCCCTCTCTTCCTGCCCTACCTCCCACTAACTACTTCCTGCCCTGGGTGGACCCACACCCCGGGACTCTGGACAGAGGACAGATGGACAGAGGGAGCCAGCAGCTGTCCCCATGGCCCCACCTCCTCCTCCAAGAGGTGCTGGGCATAGAACTGCTGGTGCCACCCATGAAGGCACTTCTGTCCTGCTCCGTGAAACTTCTTAACTTAATAAAACGTTCCAGCAACTCTGGTGTCGTCTTGGATGACCGGGCAGGGTGGGAAATAGATTAGTTTGGGGTTTTTTAAATTTTTTATTGGTACATTATAATTATGCATAATGGTGGGACTCATCGTTACATATTTGTACATGCACATAATGAGATTGGGGTTTCTTCAAGTGGCTTCCCCACCTACACCCCACCTACACCCCACCAGCACCCCACCCTTCCTGAGCGGTGGCACGTGGGCCTCTGCAGGTGGCGTTGAGAATCGAGTTTCTCCACCAGGCAAGGACTCTGAAGTTCCGAGTGTGGTTTGCAGGCCCGCAGCAGCAACAGCAAAGCGGGGAGTGTGTCAGAACGATGGAGCGCCGGCCCCACCCTGACCCGGGAATCAGTCTGCGCTGTAGCAGCCTCCAGCGAGTCACAGAGGCCTCCGCTGAGAAGCCCTTGGGGAGGCCGCTGCGCGCAAGCCCTGCAGAGCCTGGAGCTGAGGCTGCCCCTCGCTGTGAGCGTGGGCGAGTCAGAGCCTCTCTCAGAGCCTGCTTGCTTCTCCACCAAATGGGTTTTTCTTCCAGCCCCAGCCCTGTATTGGAGCTACGCCTAGAAGTCATGGCCAGCCCTGGGCAAGATGGGCTCATGCTGGCTGTGCCCGTCATGGCATGTGTGGAGCAGGGGAAAGACCCACTTCTTTTTTTTATTTTTTTGCGGTACCGGGGATTGAACCCAGGGGCATTCTACCTCTGAGCTACACCCCCGGCCCTATTTTTTATACCTTATTTTGAAACCGGGTCTCACGAAGTTGTGGAGGCCTCACTAAGTAGCTGAGGCTGGCCGCGAACCCAGATCCTCTGATCTCCGCCTCCCAAGTACTGGGATTACAAGCGTGCGCCACCACGCCCGGCCAAGGCCCCATTTCTGAGCCACAGAAACACATTGAGTTCTTTCCTTGAAGACCATGGGAACCCGGAGGAGAGCCCTACCCAGGCTGCAGCTGCTTTTTATTTATTTTGTGGTACTGGGGATTGAACCCAAGGGTGCTCTACCACTGAGTTACATTCCAAACCCTTTTTGAGACAGGGTCTCACTAAGTTGCCCAGGATGGCCTTGAATTTGCTATATTCCTGCCTCAGCTTCCCAAGACCAGTTTCTGCAGCTGCTTTTGAAAGGATTTTTTTTAACAGGGTTTCACTAAATTGCTGAGGTTGGCTTCGAACCTGCGATCCTCCTGTCTCAGCCTCCCAAGTACTGGGATTACAATCATGCACCACCCTGCCCAGCTTGAAAACATCTTTGAAATACAAAACTTTTCCAAATAGAAAAATCAAGATCCAAGCAGAGGCAACAGCAGGTTCAAATGCCTGTGAGCAGCCCTCGTGTGTTCTGAAAAAGGCCCACCAGGCCGGGCATGGTGGCGCACACTTGTAATCCCAGTACTTGGGAGACTGAGACCAGAGGATCTGGGTTCGCAGCCAGCCTCAGCTACTTAGTGAGATCCTCCGCAACTTAGTGAGACCCTGTTTCAAAAAATAAAGAATAAAAAAAAAAATAGGGCTGGGGGTGTAGTTTGGAGGTAGAATGCCCCTTGGTTCAATCCCCAGTACCACAGGAAAAAAAAAAAATATAAGGCCCACCGGGAGTGAGCTGTGGAGGGCGAGGAAGATGAATCCCATTCCCTCTCCTATTGTTGGTTCAGGGATGGGCATGGAATGCAGTTCCAGCTAATGGAATGCAAGGGGAAGTCGAGTGTTGGGCGGAGTGGTCATCTGGGAAGATGTTCCTTGCTCTTAAAAGGGGGTACAAGGAAGCTGGGCATGGTGGTGTACACTTGTAATCTCAGTACTTGGGAAGACGAGACAGGAGGATCGCAGGTTCAAGGCCAGCTTGGGCAACTTAGCAAGACCCTGGTTCGAAATTTAAAAAATGAAAAGGAGTGTAGCTCAGAGGTGTAATGCCCCTGGGTTCAAAGAAAGGGGGGCACAAGGAAGGGAGGCCCCTCTTTTGGCCTGTGGACAGTATTGGGTGAAGTCCTCACACTGTCACCATCTTGCTTCATCCATACACTGAAAATGCAGAGCAGAAAGAAGAAAGTCAGGGCCCCCAAGCCAACGAGTCACCCAGCCTTGGCGCTAACCTGCCTCAGGACTTCTAGTGTTGGGAGACAAGGAGCATCCCTAAGCCACTGGGAGATGGGATGTCCACCAATGGCAGCTCCCGCCTCCTCACTGTTGAGTTCATGGCCTGAGCCCGCTCTCCATCCTCACCACCCTCCTGGTCAGGCCTCGGTCCCAGCCTGCACCTCCATTGCTGTCTCAGCCCAGCCCTGGACTCCCACTCACCCTGGGCTGAGGCTGCGTCCTCACTGGCCTCCCCAGCCCTCGCTGCCTGGGTGAGGGGGAAAAACAGGCCAACATGAAGAGATGCTCCTCACCATGAGTCATCAGGTGCGCCACACCAGTCACTGAAAGCAAACACCTCACTCCTGCTGCCAGAATAGCTCAGATCAAAAGGACTGACTATACCAAGTGTTGACAAGGACACGGAGAACTGGAATTCCTATGCACGGCTGGTTGTTGGTACCTAGGACAGCTACTGCAGGTGGTGGTGGCAGTTTCTGTGTGTGTGTGTGTGTGTATGTGTGTGTGAGTTACTGGGGATTCCACCCAGGGGGCATTCTACCTCCGAGCTATACCTGCACCCCATTTTATTTTTTATTTTGAAACAGGGTCTTCACTTGACCTTAGCCAAAAGGCCGAGAAGCAATTGAAACAGGGTCTTGCTAAGTTGCAGAGGGCCTCGCTAAGTTGCTGGGGCTGCCCTTGAACCTGTGAGCCTCCTGTCTTAGCCTCCTAAGTACTGGGATTACAGGTATGTACCACCATGCCAGGCAGCTGTGGCAGTTTCTGATCAAGTGAAACACATCTACCTTCTGGCCCCAAGCTCCACTCCTGCATATGCAACTGAGAGAAATGAGTGCTAAGCCCCCGGCCTGACTAGTGCAATATTACTCACGTCAGCCTTATTCAAAGCAGTCCAAGTCTGGGAACCTTACAATTGTCCATTGGCAGTAGAATAAATAAATCGTGGTGTGTTCGTACATTATAATACTAAATTTTGTTTTAGGTGGTGGTGGTATTGGGGATTGAACCCAGGGGCATTCTACCTCTGAGCTATACCCCAGCCCTATTTTATTCTTTATTTTGAAACAGGGTCTCACTAAATTGCTGAGGGCCTCACTAAGTTGCTGAAGCTGTCCTCGAACCTGTGATCCTCCTGTCTCAGCCTCTCAAGTACTAGCGAGAACCTGTTTCAGGATAAAAATAAAATAGGGCTGGGAGTATAGCTCAGAGGTAGAATGTCCCTGGGTTCTATACCCAGTGCCACAAAAAAAAAAAGAAAGAAAGGGCAAAGTATAAACCAGGCATGGTGGGCACGCTTATAATCCCAGTACTTGTGAGGCTGAGACAGGAGGATCGCAGTTTCGAGGACAGCCTCAGCTACTTAGGCCCTCCTCAACTTAGTGAGACCCTGTTTCAAAATAAAGAATAAGAGCCAGGTGTGGTGGCACATGCTTGTAATCCCAGTACATGGGAGGCTGGGGGTGGAGCTTGGAGGTAGAATGCCCCTGGGTTCAATCCCCAGTACTGCAAAAATAAAGAAGAAAGAAAGAAAGAAAGAAAGAAAGAAAGAAAGAAAGAAAGAAGAAAGAAAGAGAAAGAAGGAAGGAAGGAAGGAGAAAGAAATAAAGAAAAAAGAAAGAAAGAAAGAGAAAGAAAGAAAGAAAGAAAGAAAGAAAGAAGAAAGAAAGAGAAAAGAGAAAGAAAGAGAATAAAAAAATAGGGCTGGGGGTGGAGCTTAGAGGTAGAAAGCCTCTGGGTTCAATCCCCAGTACCACAAAAAAAGAAAAAGAGCCAGGTGTGGTGGTGCACACCTATAATCCCACAGGAGGATCACAGGTGGAGGCCAGCTAGTAAGAACCTCAGCAACTTAGAAAGACCCTGTTTCAAAATGAAAAATCAGAAGGACTGGGGGTGTAGCTCAGAGGTAGAATGCCCCAGGTTCAATCTCCAGTACCAAAGAAGGAAAGAAAGAAAGAGATATAAAAAAGAAAAGAAAAAGAAAAAAGAAAAGAAATGTCTGTCTTTTGATCTAGATGGTGGTCACAGGGTATGTACACATTGTGTAAAGAGTAGTGTCATGTTGTGCACATTTAGGAGTTGTGCATTTATTTATTTATTTATTTATTTATTTATTTATTTATGTGGTACTGAGGATTGAACCCAGGGGCCTTCTACCTCTGGGCTACACACCTAGACCTATTTTACTTTTTATTTGGAAACAGGGTCTCGCTAAGTTGCTGAGAGCCTAAGTTGTTGAGGCTGGCCTCAAACTTGCGATCTTTCCGTCTCAGCCTCCCAAGTGCCACCATGCCTGGCTGGAGTTGTGCAGTTTAATGTGTACGAATGTCTCAACAGAAAAAAATAAAAAGGCCTGGATTCCAGCAGGTGCCCAGGTGAGCCAACTGGGGAATATACCAGTCACCTCAGTCACACTGGGAATTTGGCCAAAATCACGTGATTTGGCTGCAAAGTCTGGGCACCCCCCTCAGGCAGCCAGGCACGTGTTGTGGACAGAGCTAGACAGACCTGCTCAGAGCAGACCCCACCTGTGCGTCCAGCCGTTCCCCCTCACTGAAGCACTTCCCTTTCTGGGATTTATTTCCCCATCTGTTACACAGGGGCATAATGTCCCCCCAGGGGGCGTGTGGGTTTTAAACTACCAACTGTTCCAATCATCTACTGCTAAGTAGCCAACTCCCACAAACTTCATGGCTTAGAATAATATTTCTTTTTTTTTTTTTTTTTTTGCGGTACCAGGGATTGAACCCAGGGGCATTCTACCTCCGAGCTACACTCCCAGCCCTATTTTTTATTCTTTATTTTGAAACAGGGTCTCACTAAGTTGTGGAGGGCCTCACTAAGTAGCTGAGGTTGGCCATGAACCCGGATCCTCCGGTCTCAGCCTCCCAAGTACTGGGATTACAAGCGTGCGCCACCACGCCCGGCCTTATTTTTTTATTCTTAATTAATTAATTTATTTATTTATTGCAGTATTGGGGATTGAACCCAGGGGCATTCTACCGCTGAGCTACTCCCCTGGCCCTATTTTTTTATTCTTTATTTTGAAACAGGGTCTCACTAAGTTATGGAGGCCTCACTAAGTAGCTGAGGCTGGCCGTGAACCCGGATCCTCCTGTCTCAGCCTCCCAAGTACTGGGATTACAAGCGTGCGCCACCACGCCCGACTAGAATAATATTTCTTATCATTCGCAGCCCTGCGGTCTGACCTGACTCACCTGGGCAGGTCTCCTGGTATCTGTGTTGTTGCAGACAGATGGTGGCTGGGGCTGGAGTCACCTGCAGGTCCCTCTGGGCTGGAGCCAGATGGCTCCTTTGCTTGTAGGTCAGTTGCCTCCACTGGGAGCCTCTCATGGGGCCACTTGGGGCTTCCTCACAGCATGGCGGGCTTCAGACGGGCTGCAGTCTGACTTCCTGCACGGCGCTTAGCTTCCCTTAGGGAGTTTCAAAAGACCCAGTGCAATCTATACACTTCTTGTAAGTCAGGCTTGGAAATGCTGTGGATCACTTCTACCACGTTAAAAAAAAAAGTCACAGAGCCGGCACAGATTCAAGGACATGGAGCCAGGCGTGGTGGCGCATGCCTGTAATTCCAGTACTTGGGAGGCTCAGACGGGATGATCTCGGGTTTGTGGCAAACCTTAGCAACTCAGTGAGATCCTGTTTCAAAATTAAAAAAAATGAAATAGGGCTGAGGGTATAGCTTGAAGGTAGAATGCCCCTGGGTTCAATCCCCAGTACCAAAAAAAAAAAAAGAAAAAAAATGGAGATAGTAGTAGCTACCTCTCTAATTGTTGTGAAGATTAAGAATGAGCTAATAATACATTGAAAAATGCGGAGAAGCCGGGCGTGGTGGCGCATGCTTGTAATCCCAGTACTTTGGGAGGCAGAGACCGGAGGATCCGGGTTCGCGGCCAGCCTCAGCGCTCTCTCGCTCTCTCTCTCTCTCTCTCTCTCTCTCCTTAGTGAGGCCCTCCGCAACTTCGTGAGACCCGGTTTCAAAATAAAGTATAAAAAAAATAGGGCCGGGGGCATAGCACGGAGGTAGAACGCCTCTGGGTTCAATCCCCGGTACCGCAAAAAAAAAAAAAAAAGAAAGAAAGAAAAATGCGGAGAAGAGTGTCTGGTGTCTAGTTCAACAGAGTACAAACATTAGCTATTCTTATTATGCGGTGGTTGTTATTGTTAGGGGGTATTGTGAGGATTAAATGAAATGATACATTTAAAATTCTCGGCACACTTCCCAGAATACAGTATTTCAATAAACAGGAGCTATTATTTCATTACCATTAGTCAGAAATCAGCTGAATGCTCCTTCCCCCACCCCCAAGGAGATCTGGTTAAACTTAGTTCAAACCCCAACTCCACCATCTGAGAATAGAGACTGCTTCTGTTTCCTTCCTTCCTTCCTTCCTTCCTTCCTTCCTTCCTTTCTTTCTTTCTTTCTTTTTCTCTCTTTCTTTCTCCCTTCTCCTTCTCCTTCTTCTTCTTCTTCTTGGTATGGGAGGTTGAACCCAGAGGCCACCTACCTCTGAGCTATACCCCCAGCCCTATTTTATTTTTTATTTTGAAACAGGGTCTTGCTCAGTTGCTGAGGGTTTTGCTAAATTGCTGAGGCTGGCCTGAGACCTGCAATCCTCCTGTCTCAGCCTCCCAATTACTGGGATTACAGGCATATGCCCCTGTGCCAGGCTGCTTCCTTCCATTCTTTTTTTTTTTTTTTTTTTTT